>JAEANM010011901.1:0-15057 GCA_017656035.1 Myanophis thanlyinensis | reverse complement strand
CAAATCAAATCAAATCAAATCAAATCAAATCAAATCAAATTTTATTCATCACATGCACAGTCATACATGGTACGAAAAGCAGTGAAATGTGCACTTTTAAAACCTCTAGGGCTCTTTAAAGAAAAAGAAGCAAAATTGATGCTCTTAACCTCAGAAAATTTATTCAGAGAATTTACCTATTCTCCCAACCCCAGACTAGATAGGGCTACCCCTTGAAGGTTATAGAGTTCAGTTTTGAGTTCAATAGCAGTAGAAAATGCGCAGCAGTCCAAATAATTACTGGGTAATTCATGCAAATAGGTGTCACAATAGCCGAAAGTGGCTTTGTGCAGGCTGGCCCTGTAATAACAGAAATCTTGTTGCTTTTATGAATAAGTTTAGAAGGCTTAATGCGGTTAAATCAGAGTAGTAAAAATAGCTACCACTTACTTTTAATTGCTCCCTGTGTGTTCCAATCTGGGTGAAGGTCTCCACAACCCCATCTCATTTGACATGCATACATTTTGCTCTGGGTAATTGAGGTTCAAGGTGATAGCAATTCCTATCCTGTTAATCAAATGTTAATTAGTCCACCTGCCACCTTCTTCTTGTTGACTTTCTGAAAATTGAGACAACTTTGCCCTTCTTAGCCCATAGAAGCAGATGAAAAAAAGATCCATCTCCTTCCATCACATTACATGGCACAACATTATAATAGGCTCATAAATTATTCCTGAATAATTTTGCAATGAACGTGATAAAGCTTTATTTGCTGTTCTTTTCCTTTTTATAGCCACTAGATGGCATTGATTATGTACAAGACATTCAAGGCTGGATGTAGCAGCACTAAAATAATAGTTGATACCTTTGTGTGTTACCAGGCAGTATGTTTTTGTCTTTTTTTATGAGTTAGGGTTGTATGGGAATGATATTAACTGGGAGGCTGGTATTTGGATTTATCTCCTGAAAAAGAAACTTTTTAGGAGGCTGGGCTTGAGTTTTTCAAGTTTTTTTAAAATGATACACTTATTTTAGTCCTTAGGAATAAAGACGCATAAAAATATTTTCGTTTGCCATTGGATTTTGGCAATATGCTCTTGGAATGGTGGAATTCAATTATTCAATTCCCATACTAGTTGATACCAATACCAGGTATGCATTGAAAAGATGAGTGAAAGAGCACCATAGCATGAACACAGTCTGCTTTTGAACTCTGAGGGGATTTTGACTAGAAGAGATATTGTAAACAATTCTTTGAGGGTATACAACACAAACAAATAACAAGGCTGTAAGGGGAGAGGGATAAAAGTAGATTTTGGGTCTAGAAGTACATTAGAAACACAAAATGTAGGAAATATTCAAATACATAGGAGTATCAGGGATATCTAAGTTGTCAGACTATCAAGATGGAAACATTTTGGCTCATAAAAATGGGCAAAAGCTTCGAACACAGCATTATGGCTGCCATCTTGATTTTTTGATCATACTCTGAAGGTGGGTCTAGGACAACTCACCACCATTGGCTCACTACCATTGGCTCACCCCGTTTGCCTCACCCCGACCACCTCAGTGCAGGGCAGATCGCTGTGGGACAATTTATTTTATTAGTTACCTATGTAATGAATGGGAGAATGCGGGAGGTGACTGTCCTGTGCCTCCTCTGCAGCTCAGACTAGGGAAAAAAATCAGGGAGGACAAGGCGGGGGGAAGGAGGGGAAGAAGGTCTTTTCCTGACGTGACCAGAAAAAAGGATCACTTGGGAAAGAGTGACACACTTTTCCATGCATAGGAGTTTCTGCCACAACGGGTTTTGGGGAGGGATAAGCCAGATCAAGGAAGGAGGGAGGGAGGGAGGGAGGATGACGTTCTCCACATTTCTGGCATTCTCCTGTAGTGATTTGTCCCACAGAGAGTTGCCCCAAGTGAACTGGAAGTGATGACCCAGCGGCAGTGAGTTCTCCTATTCCGCCTGCAAACAGCTTTGGGAAAATTGTCTACTGGTTTTTCCATCGTCTTACTTTAAAAGAAGATTTGGCGGGTTAGCATGAAAAACAATGTAAGTGAGCTAAGCAAAAATACACAGTACCCTTCGCCTCCATGAATGTCCTGTCTGTGATTTTGAATCCAGTGTGGTTGCCATTTTTAATTTACCGATACCAGTATCTGCAGTTATTGTAAGTTTTAAATTCCAGTTTCTATAAACTGGAACAGATTGCAGCCATTCCAAGTCTGAGCAACGAGATAAGCCATGTTAATAAGCCCTCTGTGACAAAAGGTAAGAGGGCAACTTTGGGGCTTAATGTGTCTTCTAAATGCTGGGGCATTGGCTGAAAGTGAATAAGATCAGTCATAACTGAGCAAAAAACTGAACTGTAGTCTGTTGATTAACATGAGATGGGACCCCTTGATTCTGTCACTCTAAAGGTTAGATTTGCACATCTCCTGGAGGTCCAAGACTAATGTGATTTTTAATTTTAATTAAGGGAACTGGGAGAAAGGGTCTGCACGTTTTATCAGCACTGGGAGATGGGAGTGTCCAATTACAGTACATTCCTCCCTAGTCATCTTCCTTCCTTCTGAAGGAACTATTTTCAGCTACTCGTAATGTTCAAAAAAGTTATCAGTATTTTCCTCCCCCTTGTCCACCGTGGTCTACTTAAGATGCAGGTCAGGCTCAGAAAATGGTGGGGCTGAGTGTTGTGGAGGGATTCCGTTTATTATGCGTTCCATAGTGCTATTGATCACCGATCTCCCGTGCCATGTGTTTTTTCGGCTGTCAAAGATAAAATGAAAAATTGGAACGTCTTCTCTGTTCTTGGGATGGGTGCTGAATACCAAATTCCTGGCACTGATGCTTGGCAGTGTCCTTTCTGTGGGACTTAGGACCTGTGCCAGTCTGATACCAGAGTCAGCAATTATTTCATCTGGGTCTGCCACAATAGCACCCGACTCAAAATAGCTTTCCACTAAGAGGGAGTTTGACCAGAGTGACCTAGAGTGGACTTGTCAAGTGATAGGTGTCAATCTATAGCTAGCTTATTAAACCAGCAGGTCTCTCTCTGTTCAACCTTCACTCAAGGAAGAACACCCAGGCTGCCTGTATCTCTAGCTAAAAAGCTTTTCATTGTTTCTCCTGTTATGGGGCTCACTGAGCAGGAATGGCAGAAAGTCATGGACATCTGGGACAAAGTGGAACCAGATCTCTCTTTGCATGGACAGGAAGTTATCATCAGGTAAGTAGAAACTGGGAATGGAAATCAATATTCCTGAGCAGCAATATTCCTGAGAAGCTGGCATGGTGGTGCTTTAAGGATCTGTTTGGCATGTGGTTTAGAACTAATATATTACAGAGGCAGAAGAGAAAGAGATGCAAATTTGCTGATAAGCTGGAAACTATTTTAATTTTGTTGTCCTCAATTTTCATTGACTTCTTTATTAGATAAGCCCATGGAAAAAGAAAGGCTTCCAAAGGAGTTTAATCTGTGGCTGAGTGAATGATTGATAATAATAATAATAATAAAGAGGGTAAATGCCTTTTCTCCTTGCTGATTTAAAGTGCTTCCCCCATCCATCCTTGAGTGGACACAGAACTATGCTATACATAAAACCTGTGCCTCTAGAGCTACTCTTATACTGCCTTTTTTTTGGGGTAAAAGGTAAAGGTTCACCTAACAGAATGCTAGTCATTCCTGACTGTAGGGGGTGGTGCTCATCTCCGTTTCTAAGCCGAAGAGCCAGTGCTGTCTGATGACAATTCCATGGTCATGTGCCCGGCATGACTAAACACCAAAGGTGCACGGAGTGCTATTACCTTCCCACTACAGTGGTCCATATTTTTCTATTTGCATTTTTACATGCTTTTGAACTGCTAGGTTGGCAGAAGGTGGGGCAAGTAACGATTTGTGCATCACTCATTATAGGCAAGGTGAGAAAACTAACAAATAAGTAACAAATGCCCAATTAACATTATTACTGCCTGAACAATGCTGTGAAACAAAAATGAGGCTGCCTCATCTAAAGGAAAATAAATATTTCAAAATGCCATTAAATGTTAACAATGTTAGGATTATGTTAACAAACATGCCTCCTCTTTTCCCCCCCACATAAAACACTAGAGCTCTGTTCTGTATCTTCTCCATCTGTCGGGAAACCTGGATAGATGTTGGGGTCAAAAATAAGGAAGGTAGTAGGTGATGGGGATGAAAGGAAACTAGGAAGCATGCAAAATGCTACCGTAACACTGAGAGAAAGACTTGGAAAACAAAGGGTTGCATTTTGAAACTGGCTTCTGATTGGTTTGGAATGTGCATGGCCATGATTCAATATTTGCAAAGTGCACCTCTTCTCAGCTGGCCTCACTTTCAGATTCATGAGTGGGTTCATGAAAGAAGATTCATCTTCTTCACGCACCATCTTCTGTATCATTTGGAACAGTAGGAGCAGTACAGATAGGCAATATTTGGCCAATGGCGAGGAAATTGGTAGAAGTGGGAAATAGTAGAAAAAAGGTACCTGAAGATAATACCAGGCCTGTGTGTTTTCTACCATCTGGCTAAAATAGCAGAAGACAGAGAGATGAGATACAAAATAAAATAGGATATAGAATATGTTTGTCTTTTCCATTGATGGATGTATCCCAAATCATCAAACTTACCTGATCTTTCACCATCTCTAAATCTGGCCATGTTGTTGTACATAGTTGAACCATATCAACATTCCATTACACTATCAACTTGCTTAGCTGCTTTCCATTTGTTGATTTATGGTTTCCTTCTGTTTCCTGGTCTTTGGTCACCCACTGAGCCATAAGAGGTTAATATCTGAAATTTAGATATTTAAATATTATTTATAAGATGGCTTAGTTATAGTGACAGTGCAGATAACTATCTGCCTAAGAGATTATTATATCATTTTAAAAATAAGAAATACTGGAAAGAGAAAAATAGAAGACATATACAGGAGGCCATGTAAAAATTACTAGCATGTTATAAGCATGGTGCAATATGTAGGACACTTTTTCCTAATCTGAGCTCTCCAGACTTCAATACTTCAATACCTAAACAATAACCTCTGACTAGAGCATTTTTTTTCAAGTGGCAAGAGATTATGAATACATAATATGAATAGCGGTGATCATGCTTAAATATGTTAGATTACAAAGATATGAATACATATCTTTGTAATCTAACATATTTAAGCATGATCACCGCTATTCATTTTGATAGACTCAAGCATGCCTAACATTATAGCTTTAATCCAAATTATGTGCAAAATGTCCTTTCTGCTGTGATCTATAATCCTATTGAAATTGCCTTTCGAATCTATGTAGCTGCTCTTTTTTGATGTTTGTTGAAGTCTGAAACGAAAGGTGAGCATTTCTTTTTTTTTAATACTCATGGGGTGAGATAAGTTGCAGGAGAGTCACGTAACTATGAATGAGTTTCTAAAAATGGAAATCCCACTCTCTAAGGATTCAGTGAAAGGGCAACTCTCATAATTCATCCACTGACTATACCTACAGTAAGTAACTTATGTAAACAGGGTCTATATAAGTATCTAAAATGAGTTTGTAGGCTTAACTGATATACTGTAGGTGGCTATAGGTGATTGAGGACTCAGCATCACTGACTTATTTCTTCATGAGTTTCTCTCTGTATTTTACAGAATGTTCCAGAACCACCCTGAGACTCAAGAGCGTTTTGTCAAATTCAAAAATTTCAAGACTGCGGATGAGATGAAGAACTCAGAAGAAGTCAAGAAACATGGAACCACTGTTCTCAGTGCTTTGGGTAAAATCCTGAAACGGAAAGGGTCCCATGAAGCAGAACTGGCACCGCTGGCACAGACTCATGCCAACAAGCATAAAATTCCAGTCAAATATTTAGAAGTAAGTATGATGATGGAGATGGATAGAGTGACCCTAAAAATAAAGGACAAGGATGATACAGAGTACTATTTGACAGGGAACAGATTGTACGACTGGTTAGAGATAAGGGGAAGGAATTAGATACAAGGAGATTATTGCTATGGATGAATTAAAAACTAAGAGGATTTTAACTATAAATATGTTAATAGATACAAATGTATATGTTATAACAATTAATAGAAGTACAGATAATTTCATTTGAAAGAGAAACTTAGCTAAATTATCTTGATATACTAGTACTATTGATATCAATATAGGTTTTAATACTTATTATTTATCTTTTTTTGTTTTGCTTTGTAAATTATATACCCTGACATTTATAAATAACAATAATAAAAAAGACTACCCCCCCCCCCCAAAAAAAAGAAACATGGAACCACTGTCCTCAGAGCTTTGGGTAAAATCCTGAAGACACCCCTGACATGAGTGACGTCGAGCTGGCCATGTTCCTCCCACTCCCCGTGGCCCCCGCCTCTGAGGTGAAACATAACCCTGATGCAGCCCTCAATGAAATTGAGTTTGACACCCCCTTCCCTAGGAAGATGAAATATTGAATTTGTGAAGATTTGTTCAGAAATCATCAGATGATCATACATAACTACAGCCAGTAGTTACTGCCAAATAAATGTTAACTATGGTTTACCCAAGTAGAAACTGGACAATGCAATCCCTAAAGGAGAATATTTGTAGCTCAGGATTGAAATGAGGGGTTCTTGGTACTCTCTGTGCTTGTTTGTTTTCTTGATAAAATATCTGCAAGAAAACTAAATTATATTATCAGTGCTAGTCACTACTCTGATGTTGTTACTTAGTATGAATAATGAAACATTTGCAAGAAAACAACCAAGTCAGAAAGCACCAGTGCTACCCCTCTTATTTGATTGCTACCCTTTGATTAATAAAAGCAAAAATGAAAAAATGGAAAGGAAGGGACACACAGCTGTAGTTTCTAGTAGCTGAATGGCAGACTAACATCCATTCCGGCTTAACAGTAGTTCTAATTTGGTGCATGGGGAAGCAGACCCCATTTGAATAAATTGGCTCAATGTACATTACTGAGGGTTCAGTTAGTATGGCGTAGTGATTAAGTATTGGATTATAATCAAGGGGACCTGGGTTCAAGGCCATTATAAGCCATAGGAGCTCAATTTTGGAGGGAGAAATAGATTGCCTTTTGCTGGTAGGAAAAAAAACCAGGATTTAAATCTAACAAACAAATAAATAAATATACAATGATGACACTACTTGAAAGATGCAGTTCAACAGTGAATTTATAAAATAGTTTATCCATAGTCAAATAGTCCAGTTTTATATTTCTCCTTTTTGCTCTGCACAATCTTGACCTTTAAGGCATCTGGGGCTTTGATCTTTTGTCCCTCTTTGGCATTTAGAAGGCGCCTTCAGAGATTTCATCAGCTTACTTTGTAAGCCCCAGAAAGAAACATTGCCTGGGATTTCTTGCTGGAGATGTTCCATGTCCTTGATTAGTCTTTTGTATTCCTATTTTGGGAATCTCAGTGTTGTTTTCTTCCATGCCTTCAAACTAGGTCAGGTAAAAGATTTGTTTTTTTAAAAAAAATTTTATCGTTATATTCTAAAAGTTTATCCATTGAAATCTGTATCCTTTTGGAGACACTAGTTACAGGTAGTACTCAATTTACAACCATAATTGAGCCCAGAATGTGGATGAGCCCAGAATGTATGTTGCTAAGTGAGAAATTTGTTAAGTGGGTTTTCTGATTCCATTTTATGACTTGTCTTGCCACATTTGTGAAGTGAATCACTGCAGTTATTAAATAACAGTAACATGGTTGTTAAGTGAATCTGGCTTATCCATTGACTTTGCTTGTCAGAAGGTTGCAAAAGATGGTTACATGACCCGGGACACTGCAGCCTTCATACATATGAACCAGTTGTCAAACATTCGAGTGTAAATCACGTGACCACAGGGATGCTGCAATGGTCATAAGTGTGAAAAATGGTCACAAGTCCCTTTTTTCAGTACCGTAACTTTGAATGGTCACTAAACAAACGATTGTAAATTCAGAACTACCTGTATCATTATTTTAATCAATAATTAAATCAATAATATTAGTTCAATTTGAAATTCCTTAAGATAGGACAATATTATAGTCAACCTAGCCATTTTAACTCTTTTCTGTTTGATCATTTAGTCTGGGGGTGTCAAACTCAATTTCATTGAGGGCCACATCAGGGTTGTGTTTGACCTCAGGGGGCTGGGTGGCCACCTGTCGGGGTGCCTGTGGTGGCACGAGTACTCTGCCAAAGAAAACGGGTTCCCGAGCTCTGTTTTCGGCTGCCACGGCCTCCTGCAACTCTTGGGAGGGCCACACGCCCTCCCAAGCTCCGTTTTCACTGGCAGAGGGTTGCAGGAGGCTGTGGCAGCTGAAAATGGAGCTCGGGAACCCGTTTTTCACTGGTAGAAACACTGCGGACCAGTCTTTCGCTGTTTCCAGGACTGCCCTGCAGATCAGATCTAAGTACCCCATGGGCCTGATCCAGCATCTGGGCCTTGAGTTTGACCCCTCTGATTTAGTTCCCTTTAGTGTCCATTTGGAAACTTCATCAAGCATCAGTTTCTAATATGGATTTAATTCCATTTCAGTTGTTTCTAACCAGTATATTATTCAATTGTATACTGGTTTTTTTTCCAAATTGTAGTCCAAACAACCAAATCCCCAAATCCATTTAAAACTTCTTAAATGAAGAACCTTTTGCTTTTTGCAATGTTATTTGTGTATATTATTTTATTTAAAATCTTAAGTCTCTGCTCAAATTTTTTTCAATCCACAGAAGGTAAAACTTATCAAGTATCACATTTTCCATTTTGAAGCTCTGCAATATCTCAAAAATGGCTAAAGTGACATTTCTGAATGTGGTTAGAAAGGGAGTTTGGTTGGCTTAGTGTCCTTATGAAAGAGTCTGCCACTGCTGAGAGCAAAGATGTCATCTCTTTGTCATCTCTTTTGGCTCCTGGTGCTCAAACCTGTGGGAGACCACTGATTTATGTGAAGAGTTGTAATACAGAGTACTCTTGAGCTAGCTCCTGATCTCTTGCTCTCTGGAGAGATATAAAGGACAGATCTACTTGCTAGTCTTTCGTTCTTCACAGTGGTTGTCTCTGCTCATTCGCAGAAGTGTGAGATGATTCACCTTGGAAGCCCAGCTTCTTGTTTCTTTTCAACAGAATATGTAAAATATTAATATATGTGTGAATATAAAACATGCATTTAAAATCACCATAAAACTGCTAAAATGTAACGAACACTTACTCCTACATTTCTTTTCCATACTCGGATGTGTAAAAACCCCACAGGAAGGTTTGCAATCTTTTGGAAATTTGTTCCAAACGATAATAAAATATGAAAACCTTTATTTATATTTTTGCATGACAAGGTTTGGTGTGCACTTCTTAGCTACCAGATTAGAAAGAAAGATCAAAGAGAGGAGGAACATATGATCTATTTTACAAAGGCAGATGGCATATTTTACAAAGCTCTCTTAACTTCAGGAATGAAATAAATCACAATTCTAATTAAGGAGAAAAAGGTTGCAGAAGTGCAAATACTATTTCCTATATTGTTTCCACTACAGAGAAAGGAAGATGGTATAAATCTATTATTCTGCATGAAAAACATTTTTAAAGTGTTTCTACATTCAAATAGCTGGTACAAATAATAAAATTCTCCTAGCTTTGCAAATTTTCAAATACCTGGAAAGTTCAAAAGGAGCAGATATAAAGCAGAATGGTTCATGAATACCAGGGATCTGTGCCTGGACTGCTTTAGAATAAAACTACAACTCAATTTCCACCCTAGGGTCTGAATAAAAAAATGTTTTAACTAGGGGCAACATGATAGCAGTATTCCAGTATTTGAGAGGTTGCCACAAAGAGGAAAGAGTCAACTTATCCTCAAAGCACCCGAGGGCAGGACAAGAAACAATGGATGGAAACTAATCAAGGAGAGAAGCAACCTGGAACTAAGAGAAACTTCCTAACAGTGAGGACAATTAATCAGTGGAACAGTTTGCTGTCAGAAGTTATAGGTGCTTCATCACTTTTTAAGAAGAGACTGGACAGTCAGTTGTCTGGAATGGTATAAGCCAGGGTCTCCTGCTTGAACAGAGGGTTGGAGTAGAAGATCTCCAAGGTCCCTTCCAGGTCTATTCTGATTGAATTGTTTCAAGCTTCAGTTTATATCAGTGTTTCTCAACCTCTAAAACTTGAAAATGAGCTGACTTCAACTTCCAAAATGCCCCAGCCACCCATAGTAATGCAAGATACTATATACAGTAATATGAATTATGCCACCACAACTCAACTCAGGAATAATAGTATTATCATCAGGAATATTAGTATTATTCCTGAATCTGGCTCCATTAATTCAATTACGTAATAATACCACTGCGGTACATTAATTGTCCTGGGGAAAGAATATTCTGTTCTTGGCAACCAAGAAGAGGCTGTGAAGCTGCAGTAACATCACCCTTGATCACAGTGGATGGAATAGAAAGAAATGCATATTTCCTCATTCTTTCCCACGAAAAAGAAATAACTTTCTCCTTTACTAGTGGCCCTGAACAGCAGTAATATGGATGGCTATTGATCAATGAAGCAAAGCCTTCTGGATAGTGAGTGTTTGGTTTGGGTCTAATGTATTGAACCTCTTTAGAGATCATTTCATTCAACTGCAAAGAATGCATGAGGTTATAATATGCATCTCTTCAGTCAATTAATTACAATTCCCAGCATCTTTATCATATCTGTTGGAAATTGTAGTTTAGAACATTCCTCACTCTGGTAGCCAAGGGTAAAAGAGCTGTAAAGCTGCAATATCTAGAGAACTTTCTACCTCTGTCCCACCTGTAGAGATATGGATGAGTCAACCTTTGACTTAGGTCTGAGACACTTACATGTTAAGAGAAAAATGTGAAATATATATTATTTATATTTTCTCCTTTCTTGCCCTGGCCAAAGTTAACGTAAAGCTATGCTGCTTTGATGTTTGACATTTGCTTGACATTTTTAGCACATTCTCACTTTCTGTCTCTTCTCCCCACTCTTTTTCTTATCCCTGCCCTTATTTCTCTGTGCCACTGTCAATTCTTCTTATATAGTTTATTTCTGAAATCATCATTGGAGTCATTGCTGAAAAACATTCTGCAGATTTTGGGGCTGATTGTCAAGAGGCAATGAAGAAAGCCTTGGAGCTGTTCCGGAATGATATGGCCAGCAAATACAAGGAACTTGGGTTCCAGGGCTAGTAAGGAAAGATGTCACCACCAAGAAGATTTAGTGTGCATAGGTGTGTGGTCGGTTTAGGAGAATATTTTCATGTCATCACGGGAAAATAGCTTGAATAGATTGAATCATGTTAATGCTACACTTGAGGGTAGCAAGGTACAGTATGTTGTTCAAAATCTCCAATGTCTGCTAAGTCCACTTTGGCTGATATTTAAAGGAATGAAACTAATAAATTTGGGGGATACACTTGGAGGATACACAATATACCTGGAGAGGGAGGTTTAAAGAGCTAGAAAGATGGAGGTGATAGGAATGGATATGTAGTCATTATACCACATTTTAGTTCAATGGGATATTCCTCAAAAATCACCACCTACAGCTAGGTTCTGATGCCAGACTAACAGGGAAGGAAAATTTGGGAGCAAATTCCGTGCTGTATTCATGGGTCACTGATTTAAATGAGATTCTCCCTTGGGATGGATAATCATCTGCTCCAGTGTTCTGTATATAATGAATGGAATTAAAATTGTATTACATTTTAATTAAAAGTTTCCCACTTTTTGTATGAGTATGATTCTGATACTACTCAAAGATGAAGCACATCCCTTTGTCTAACTACTATGCAACGACTGCAGCTTTAAGTGTGATGGAAAGCTTGTCAACTCCATGCATGGCCTGGGTTATCAACAGAGGTTCCTTTTGATCTTCAGCACTTCTTAATAAAATATTAATTATCTATAATAAAAACAGTCACTTGTACTCTTTTCATATTGCCTGGTGCACGACTGGCTTTACGACGATATATTAGTATTCAGAAACAGAGAGTGAAAAAGTTATTCAGGAAGGTGAATGAAGATAAGGTTTCTAATTCCTGACTGGATTATAGCATCACTTTCTATTTAAATTGACTTGTATAGCAAGTCCTACCTGATTATTGCTCTGCATATTGTACAAGATTTTCCTCTCACTTGTACAAGAAAAGAGGGGAAAAGGTATATAAGTATTTCTACTGGATAGGGCCAAGGTAAAACTACAAGTAATTTTGTAAAATCAAAAGCTAGCAAACCCATAAATCAACGACTTTCAAGTTGTGGTTTATGGAATCTATAGAGGCGACCCATAAAGTGACTCATCACAACCTTCCCATATTCATGGAGCAGATCCAACTCATTGCTTCAACTTGTTGTTTTCTCCAACCACCAAGAGACAATAGGTGAGAATCCATTTTCTTCCTCAGCCCCTGACTTTGTGGGCTAAGAGTTAAATGGTATATAAGAATGGATTACTACTGAAAAGTAGTTCAGGGAACCTGAAAAGTATCCAAAAATATAAAGTTAAGGTTTTGGACTAGGAGCAGGATTGTCTAGTCCAGGGGTCTCCAACCTTGGCAACTTTAAGACTTTAAGAATTCTGGAAGTTGAAGTCCACAAGTCTTAAAGTTGCCAAGATTGGAGACCCCAGGTCTACTCCATCATGAGCTGTAGAAATTCTCTCACTGGATTGCTGTTGTGATGACCAATAAGAGAAGGGAGCACTATGAATACTACATTTAATACTAGTAGAAAAGTGTGTGTGTGGGGGTGGGTGGGTATAAATCTAACAAATTTAAGTTCGAAAATTCAGAAACTGACAACAATGAAGAGACCCCAACTATTACTACTGCTATTGATTATTAACAAGCAACCTCTGTTTCCAAAATTCAAATAAGAAATATTAAGATGAATGCCTAAAAATGGAGATTGCGTTGAACTGAATCTCTCCTTATTCCTAATTTATTTTTATGCTATGTGCTATGCTAAAACTAAGAAAATGTCTAGTGATGCTTCTTGGAAAAAGAAGTCAGTAGGTACAAGTAGGTATGTTCTACTCTGATCCATGCTTGGATTAATATGTCATGAGAAGACTCTAGAAACCAGAGGAAGATAATTTTGTGTATACTGGAATCTTTGACAAGCCATTCTTCCTTTTGCTATGTGAAAGACTAGCTCCCTGTGTCATGGTCAGAAATGTGAAAATTAATAAAAAATCCACTCCACAATAATGGTTTATTTGTTTGTTTGCTTGTTTGTATTAAAAAATGGGATTGTGGATGTCAACTTCACAAAAATGGTTTTCTTTTCAGATTTTTTCCATACCTCTAAGAATGTCATTTTTTAATGGACAATCTACCATATGTTTATTATTTAATTACCGGTAGTCTTATGACTATATTAAAAAATAAAAGTAAAATAGAGAATCTAGTTCCAGGATAAAAAGAGATATAATACACCAATAATAATTCATATGTGATAAATACAAAGATTTGACATCAGATAAATACATCACTTTACAGTGATACCTTGTATCTGTTTAATATAACAGATTATTAAACAGATTTTAATATATTAAATTTTAACTTTTGATAAATTTTTAGATTCATTAATTTTATTAATTTTGTAATTTTAACTAACAGCAAATTTAATGTTTTTAGATTGTTCTTAGAATTTGTTATACTTTGTTTTTTATCTGCTGTGAACCGCCCCGAGTCCCTGTGGAGATAGGGCGGTATATAAATGTGATTAAATAAATAAAATAAATAAATAAATAACAGGTTCTTAATTGAACTGTCTTAATTGTAAACTTAACAATTCTGTAATGAATACATTAGAGCTCAGGAGGAAATAGGACAAGCACAACTCAGACCCTATGGGCTGTTCTTTCAAGTAGGGATGTTAAATATCAAAGTCCAACATTGGCAACTTTAAAACCTGTGGATTCCAACTCCCAGAATCCTCCAGCCTGTTGGTGGTGTATAACATAATGGCTGGCAGGCTGGGGAATTTTGGGAGCTGAAGTCCACAGGTCTTAAAGTTGCCACTGTTGGACACCCTTGATCTAAACCTAAGAGGGGCATATAATTGTCAGTCAACCAAACATGAGCAATATTTTTGATACTGAAGTATCGCATATACATGTCCTCTCATAATATAGCAGGTAATGGAGGCACCCATGTTTAGCTATGGAATCCAACAACTCAAATCTTGCTCTAGAATAGCTCCTTCTTAAGAATTGTGTCAAACACATTGACGTGTATTTTTAAAATGAAAAAAAAAAAGTTTTCTTCTTAGCAACCAATTTAAAGATCCACTTTTTTTTGCGAATAATTCCTTGCCAGTTTGGGCACTGATATCAAAGAGTCTCTGTTAAAAAAAATTCTTGTCTAGGAGGTAGTTGAATGTGTACTGGGCGGAAAAACCCATGCTGTGAAATAACGTCGGTAAGTCAGCTTACCCAGGAATTGGACTGAGCCAGACATATCTGCTAAACATATTTTGGGTACCCTATGTGGATCCATTGAATGGATCCTCTGAGATTATGTGACAAAAGTTTAATTATCGATTGACTATGTATGGAATGAATACCTGTTTCTGTTCTAACTGCAGGTGCTGACATCAGTTCCTAGCACAGGTCTTAAAAAAAATATCTGGGAACTTGTTTAAGTCAGGTAGCTTTTGTAAAGCCCCACAATTCCATACCATAAATCAACATTGGGACTATTTTCTCCTGAATATGTTCACTACAAGGATCAAGGTATTTGGGTAATTATAATTAGTTTCTATAATCTTTTAATATTTGCCTTGGCCCTTACCAAGCTTTTAAAAAAGTGATTTCAATTTCAATTTCAAATTTATTGGTCACATACACAGTCATACATGGCACGATATGCAGTGAAATGCTTACGCAACTGTGGGTAAATTAAGGTAGGAAGGGAGGGTGGGGGTTAGAAAAATAGTTAAGGTTAGTTGGGAAGGTGGGAGTTAGATGCAGTTATGGTTCTTGTTGTGGTCCTGAGTGTACTTGTAGTTCCTGGTTAAGTGTCTGTATTGCTTGTGGAAAGAAACTTTTC
>JAEANM010011900.1:0-15057 GCA_017656035.1 Myanophis thanlyinensis | reverse complement strand
GAGTCTGACTGGGGATGGGAGGATCCAGCAGGTCCCCGATCTGGGATACATCCCTGTGGCTTGACTGGATTACCAAGATAGAGTTGAAGGAAAGGGGCAAAAAAAGATATGTGGTCCAAGAAGGGGGCTGGCCAACAGGAAGAGATTACAAGTGTCTTGTTCTCCCAACATACTGAACTTTGCTATTGAATCAACCCATTTTCAAGCTGCACACCATTCACTCCATATGGGTTGGGTTCAGGCAACCACTAAAGCCACCAGCAGGGTAGAAGGTGGAATTAACCAGATGTTGTGTGAACTTTGGCTGCTTTGCCAAGATGGCTAGGGAAAGAGTAGGAGAGAGACCAGGAGAACCATAAATGGAAGGGAAGGGGGAGTCTGAAGAGAACTTGGAGCCCCTCAAGTTATCTTGTCTAAGCCTTTTAGTGGGAGAGCCCCCTGCTTGTCACAGTTACTTGATGCCCTAATCAAAGAACTACCAAGGAAAAAAGCCGGCATTGGCAGGGCAAACTACTGTGTATAAATAGGGACCAAGCTCCACACTCACTTGCACTGAGGCTGTTACCTCATCTGGTCATAAAATGTCTGCAAGGAAGCACTGAAGCTCAGATGTGCAGTTCAACCTGGTTGATGGATAGTCTCTTCTAATCACCTGTAAAAGTTGTAATCAGAACTTATCATTTAGTTTGAAGAAATATCTCCCCATGCTAACAAAGCTGGCCAAACGGACTTGTACCAAGTTCTACCTACTTACTTTGCATCATTACTCCTCCGAGCATTAAAATGGGGCAGGGATTCTATTACACAGTTGCAGATGCCAATTGAATTTTGTTGCCCCTCCCCATCATAGGTACCAGACTAAAGGGAAGATTTAGGTGCCCTCCTCCTCATTCACCAACCATCTTTTCTGTTCCTAAAGCTAACCAATACGTTGACCTGGTATACAACTACATTTAAGGATCCATTGATGGCAAGCCCAGAACCCTGGCTCCTGGCTTTCCTTTCCTTTGAAGTTTTTCAATTGTTTTTCTTTCCCTTTGCTGCCTACGACTTCTGGAAAGGTAAGTATGCCAATTTGTGTGAATCAGGGGAGCATGGCATTGGGTGGGCACAGAACCATGATAAATTGTCCTTGGAGAGAAAAATGCAAGTATTTCCTAATGGAGTTTGAAGGTCAAGAGAACCAGCAGACTCAGAAGTCCTCATGCTGGATGGGGATACTGTTGGCAGCCTGAGCAGGCTTGTCTATGTGTTCTGAAATAGTGAACGAAGCCCCTTTTATGGGACAATTTGTAGTAGTCCTTGACTTACAACCATATGGCTTAGTGACTGTAAAAACTTACAATTGCAAAAAGTGACTTAGGACGAGTTGTAGCATTCCAGAGATGAAATTCAGCAGGTTCTAGCAGGTTCACTAGAACCGGTAATAAATTTTCTAAGCAGTCGGAGAACCGGTTGTTATAAGAAATCTCCTTTTGTTTTTTTCCACTTTACATAGTTAATCCTGTAAGGAGGGCAGGAAAGAAACATTCTGGTGTTGTTTCTAGCCTAATATTTCTTGCTCTGCTTACAGAAATTGCCCACCCACTCACATGACCTATACAGCCACGCCCACCAAGGTGCGCCCAGAGAACCAGTAGTAAAAAAATTTGAATTCCATCACTGTAGCATCCCCGTGGTCACCTGATCAAAATTTAGGCGCTTGGCAACTGGCATGTAGTTACAACTGTTACAGCTTCTGGGAGTCATGTGATTAACATTTTCACCTTCCACAATTGAGGTCCAACAACAAAGTCAATAGGGAAAGTTGAAAGTTCACTTAACCACCATGTAATTTTCTTAATTGTGGGAATTTGCTTAAAAACCACAGCAAAAAAGTCATAAAATTCACCTGACTCAGTTAACAGCCACCTTGTTAGCAAGAGAAAGTCTCATCCCAATTGTGGTTATAAGTCAAGGACTAACAATATTTATATACATATGCAAATTAGGAAATGAACACTTGAGATTTGACCTGAGGCTGCAATTATTAAAACACCTGATTTTTCAATGCAGGGAACTGCAAGTGCATCCGGATTCCTGTGATCATCTACTCAACGCACGTAATTACAACGGTGGCTGCTTGCCTGGCCCAAATCCTGTTTGCTGATTTCTCCAATGCTAATGTTCCGAGTCCGCAGACTCTGCAGGAACGCCTGACCTTGTCTGCTTTCTACGCTCCTTTCTTAGCAATTAACGTTGTGATGTTGCTTTTTGGACTGTTCAACTCTGCTTATAAGCCAATTGAAAAAAAGAAGAAGAAATAAAATATTTGGCCTTTCTCCTTTGAGAAGGAAGATGTGCCAATTAGATCAAGGACAGTGTGTTTGTGTTCCTTGGGGAGCAAAGCACAGGTAGTCCTCGACTTATGACCAAAATAGAGCCGTAGTTATTAAATTAGTAACTTGGTAGTTAAGTGAATCTGGCTGCTCAATTGACTTTGCTTGTCAGAAGGTCACAACAGATGACCACATGACTCCAGGACACGGCAACCGTCATAAATACGAACCAGCTGTCAACCATCCAAATATAAATAATTTGACTATGGGGATGCTGCAAAAATCATAAGTGTGAAAAATGGTCACTTTTTTAGTGCCATTGTAACTTTGAAAGGTCACTAAATGAAGTATTGTAAGTCGAGGACTACCTGTAGGGACTAGGGCTCAGTGTACCTGTCAGATGGAAATATTCTCCAGAGGGATCTTAAAAAACTATGTGAAACAGTGTTAGTATCCCATAAAGCAACCTCCTTTCCTCGTAAAAGGGGTCGTTTCACAAATCAGAGGTGAAGAGAACACCAAATTGTGCTGCAATACTTGAAACCAGATGGGTTACCACAAGTTTTTCTTCAACCTTGGGAAAAAAACTCAGATGAAAAATTGCTAATGCTTCTCCTTCCTTGTGTAGCTGGAGTCTGGATTCTCCCGGCCCTCTTGGTATGGCTGCCGGCCCACACCAGTCCCTCACCCAGGCATCTCCTCTTACTTGGGTCACATGGTGGGGTTATGGTCAGTCTATTCCCAGCAGGAAGGTGCCTCAGGCTTGCCCCACAGAAGCCTCTCCTCTCCCCTTCCCTCCCTCAGGCTTGCCCCACAGAAGCCTCTCCTCTCCCCTTCCCTCCCTCAGACTTGCCCCACAGAAGCCTCTCCTCTCCCCTTCCCTCCCTCAGGCTTGCCCCACAGAAGCCTCTCCTCTCCCCTTCTCTCCCTCAGGCTTGCCCCACAGAAGCCTCTCCTCTCCTCTCCCCTTCTCTCCCTCAGGCTTGCCCCACAGAAGCCTCTCCTCTCCTATCCCCTTCCCTCCCTCAGGCTTGCCCCACAGAAGCCTCTTCTCTTCTCTCCTCTCCCCTTCTCTCCCTCAGGCTCTGCCACTCCTGACATCCTCATACAGTACCATAGCTCTTCTCTCAGCACTGTCGTACACTTTCCCTAATTCCACAAAGACACAATGCAGCTCCTTCTGATCATCTCTACACTTCTCCATTAACATTCTCAGAGCAAAAATTGCACCAGTGGTGCTCTTTCTGGGCATGAAGCCATACTGCTGCTCACAGATATTCACTTCCTTTCTCAGCCTAGCTTCCACTACTCTTTTCCATAGCTTCATTGTATGGCTCGTCAACTTTATACCTCCGTAGTTGCTATAACTCTGCACATCACCCTTGTTCCTAAAGATTGGCACTAGAACACTTCTCCTCATTCCTCAATAATAACAGTATTATTACTAAAAAATTTCTCCTACAGTACACTACCGCTTGGAGGTCTTCTGGTGGTTTCCCATCCATTTACCAATCAAGATAAAGAGCTCTTTGCTTTTGAAGATTTGTGGAGGTCAGCCAAGAGGTTGCTATGAGTGAATTTGTTAATATAAACTCCCCCCCCCATTTCAAATGGTCATTAAGTCAAAGCTGTACTGTAGCTTAATAGGGCATGAGAAAGGAAAGACCTAAAAATCCCTTCAATGCAACATTTGAGTCCATCTGATATTGCGATTAGAGAAATCGTCTAGGAGCAAGGAGGCAGAGTTAGTCCTGCCTTTAGGCATGAAACCAACTGGGTCTTCAGCGTCAGTCCTTCCCTCTGAACTCCACAAAAAAGGAAAGGACAATCATTTCTGAAAAATGGGTCCAAGCGGCACGAGTGAGGATTGGCTTGAAGCCTGTCCCGGCTTCTGAGATGTGACCAGGTCTCCTGTTTCTGAACCAGCCTTCCACCCAGATGTGAATGCAGAAAAAGCAAGGCTTTAATTGCATGTCATTTTGATTTTTTTGATCTCACCCCCATGGAGTGGGATTAACGTTGGATTCAGGTGCCTTCCTCTTTCTGCTCCCCCCTCCTGTTTCCTCCTCTCTTTCACTGGCCGTGTGTCGTGTTTCTGGCACCCTACCTTCTCTCTACAGAATATCACCCTGATGTAAGCGCAGTGGTAAACACAGCATTTCAAAGGATAGTTAATTGTGCCTTGAAAAGATGTTCTTTTTTTATTTTCTTAAAAAGTGGGGAAGATGCACAAACCCGGTCAGAAATACAGTTTAGTGATTGAAACTTCTCATTATAAACAGCTGCTTAAAAAAAAAAGACTTAAATACAAGAGTTGCTCCTTCCTTCTCATCCAATCGCAAACATCTTCCCAGGGAACGCGCCAACCGTGGTTTTTGTTACCCCCAACCACACAGCAGGTTGCTTGGGGACAATGGAAACTCTCTGGACTGGACAGGGGATTTTGCCAAGGTGTGTCTTCAGTCGATGCTTTCACAGCCTGTCCAAATTGCTTGTTCTGGAACAACAGGAATGGGTCAAGTTCTCTTGGTCTGTTGGTTGCCATTAGTTCTTGGTCTACTTCTGGAAGATAAACTGGTCAATGAATTCATTCTGGTCCGCTTCTATTTTGCACAATGTTTGATACTCAACTCGGTACCTGAAAGAATATAAGGACTATATTAAGGATATAAAAATCTGGAGGAGATTTTTCAGCTGGGAAAAAGAGCCACAACAAAAATGAGAGCTGATGGTTTCCATGTGTTTGCACTCTTGAGTTATTCAAGAAGCATCATAATACTTTAGGGAGTAAAAAAAACCCAACACCTTTCCAGCATTCTTTTCAATTTTTTGGCAGCTGTTTTATGACAACCAGCTCCAAGAACATAGAAAAGACTTGATGGATGCAGGGGATGGCCAATCAGGCTGGTTCTGAGCAGATGAGGGAGGGAGGAAGAAAAGTGTTCTGGGAGTGTTTGGAAGGCCATGCAATTAATTGGCCCTTTGGAAAAAGGAGGCAGTGCTATTTAGCATTTGATGTACATTTATATTTAAGCACTTTAGAAGACCTCCAGAGATAACCGTGACACCAATAGAAAAGAATGTAGGTAGCCCAGAGTTGAACTATGGAATCCTTGCTCTCTGTTTTTATATAGTAGCTTGTCTTGCCAGCGTAGGTGGAGGTGCGATTTTCTCCTTGTCAATTTTTTTTATTATGGTATTGTTTTCTGCTTATTTGTCTGGTGTTAATCCCTGCTTATCTGGATGATGGCTGCTGGAGCAGATGCGGTCTGGCCTTTTAGTTTCCTTCTTTTTTTTAATTGTCTCTTTTGACTGGTGTGTAAATGTGATTTATCTCTATGTGTCTATTGATGGCTGAAGAAGTAGCAAACGCCACATTTATTAATACTGATGATGTTATCTAGTTGGGTCATGAAATGTCTGCAAGCAAACAATCAAGCTCAGAGAGCAACCAAGGATTCCATGATGATGAATCTTGGGGGAGGGGTGTTGTTTTCCTCTTCAAATGCTAAATAACTACTCCTCCCAAACCACAAGCACTCCTACTCTGTCCTATCTGGCAAACACCATGTACACAGAGAGTGGATCAAAGATGGCAGCGAGCCCACGGAAACAAACCCTTTCCCCATTTATGCAATGCATATGAAAATAGGGGAACCAATGCTATCATGATAATGTGATTAAGCAAGCTGCTTTCTCTAACTTGGGGCCACAACAGGTTCAGACACATCTAACACTAACAGGATAAATCTCATGATATGGCACCAAATGGGGGAGGAGCAAGACTGCCAAAATTTTGCATGATTTCAGATTACTGGGGTGAGTAGGTGCTGGAGACAGAAAGAAAATAATATCCCTCCCTGATTTAAGGATCAGATGCTTCAAGGACAGGAGACCTATTGGGGCTTCAGTTTTTGTGGTCAGGAAACATAGGATGAGATTAGCACACATTTGAAAATTCCTTTGTCTATTCCTAACCTTTCCAACTGTGTCTTCTTCTCGGCAATTAATGCCTGGAGTTGTTGCTGTTGAGCCTCTCTTTGCTTTGCTATGGACTTCAGTAAGTTACGGGCCCCAATTGCCTGCAAAAGAAGACTTTATTTAAAAAAAAAGGAAGTATTTTTGTTTTCTTGCTTCTATATGGAGCTAAAATGGTTAGGGCTGCTTCACCTCTAAAGAAATCTGTTAATCATCCATTGGTAAGCATCTATGCAGATATAGCATCTATGTAGATTAATCTTCCATTGGTAAGATATAGACCTCCTTTAAATGAGCTGAGCAGAGAGAAAGAGTAGATATTATGCCATGCTCGCATGGCATAATGACAATATCTTTCTAGGCCAGTTTTTTTCTCAATCTTAGCAACTTTAAGATGTGTGGACTTCGATTCCCAGAATTCCTTGGCTAGCATGGGAAATAAAGTAAGAAAAACTTAATGTTAGTGGGTTCATGACTCCCTTCCAGGTGGTGGATACTATTTTAGCATATATTTGAGTGGTAATTACATACTATGTGACCAGCAGGAGGCAGTGTTCTGTTTTTATCCTTATTGGAACTCATCTGCCTCCTGATGGTCAAATAATATCTTACCATTGTTGGTAAGCAATGACATTGTGCTATGGATGTTGTCCAAGTGAATACCACCTTTAACTAACAATTTGCAACTACAGGCAGTCCCCGTTTAGTGACACAATTAGGACAGGTAACTATCATTGTGAAATGGTCACTAAGTGGGAAATCATGTGACTGCAACTGTGCTTTCTTTTTTCTCACTTGCCTGTAATTTAGAATGGTCACTCTGGCACTGGGCTAATTAGCAAGAATTAATGTTTGCACTTAATTCATTGGAGAGGAAGGGATTACAAGAGAGTAATCAGGCACACAATGGGGGAATACATATCGAAAACAGTGTGGTGGTGCCAGAAAGTGAGTGTGCTATGCAAACAACCCAGAGTATTCCCCATTATGGACTTGCTTACTCTTTTAATCCCTTTCTCTCCAATCTCCCTACTCTGCAAGGAGGTGGGGGAAAGGAAAAACAATAGGTTAGGTAGAGGACACAATGGATTAACTGTAACAGCAATAGCAGTTAAGACTTATATACTACTTCACAGTGCTTTTTACAGCCCTCTCTATGTGGTTTACAGAGTCAGCATATTGCCCTAACAATCTGGATGCTCATTTTATCCATCTCAGAAGGATGGAAGGCTGAGTCAATCTTGAGCCTGATGAGATTTGAACTGCCAAATTGCAGCCAGCCAGCAGGCAGAAGTAGCCTGTAGTACTGTATTCTAACCATTGCACCACTGTGGCACAGTAATGGTGGCACAGTGCACATTCCCAGTAATGGTGATTATGTGACTTGAGAGATGCTATACCGCTCATAAATGCAACTGATGGTTATATCTTTTTTAGCACTATTGTAACTAAACAAGGCAATCTGTAAAGGAGGACTACCTGTACACAATGGCAAAGGACACAGAATACTTCTTGTATTCTGTGTCCTTTGCTTTCTCTTTAATTTTTATAAGTGATTACATTAAAAAGAAAGTGAAAACCTTTTTTTTTAAATGACAGACACCTTGTTAATCAGTTAATCTCCCAGAGCTATTTTTGAGAAGTAATCCCATTTAGTTGATGGGCAGGCTTACTTCTTGATACATGCTATAATTTAAAAACATATATGTACTTTGGAATATATCCTTTTAAAAATATGTGTTACTCTTATAAAAAAAAAACCCCACATAATTCAGCTGTAAAAATTCCAATCCTTAATCATAGTTACCATTTTTTAAAGGAAACAAGTGGTTACTTTAAAAAAAATGGATATTTCAATTTTAGAATGTTGCTCTTCTGAAGGAGGGCTACACAGAAACAGATCAAACATTTTTAAAAAATCAGATGCACTTGTTTAAAAACATAAAATTCATCAAAAGAGTGTTAATGTAATTAATTAAAATATATTTGTTTCCTGTTTCTATCCAGGCAGCACATCAAGGCAGCTTATAAGACAAAAAAAAAAAATACCTATTTTAAACTCCTGTTCTAAATCTGAAATAGGAAAGCCACACCAGAGCTATCCAGTCTTGGGAACTTTAAGATGTGTGGGCTTCAACTTCCAGAATTCTACCTGCTGCTGTCTGGAGAATTCTGGGAATTGAAGTCCACACATCTTAAAGTTCTCAAGGTTGGGAAACACTAATTTAAAGGCAATACAGCACAAGCCATAATGAGAGAAATTGAAGTTATCTCCATTATAACATCCCCAGGCCATCTGTCATACCTTTCCTACTTATTGACACAGTTGTTGAACGTATCACTACAATTGTTAAGTGAATCATGTTGTTAAGCAAATTGTAAACCCACAGTCATTAAGCAAATCCAGCTTTTCCCATTGACGCTGCTTGTCGAGAAGCTGGTTGGAAAGTTGTGAATGGCAATTACCTGATCCTCAGTACGCTGTGACATAAAATTAGGCACAATTCTCTTAATCACAAGGCAATCATCGTAAATACATGTGCCTAAATTTTGATCCTATAACCATGGAGATGCTGTGACAGTTATAAGTGTGAGGACTGGTTGTAAGTTACTTTTCTCAGTAACAATATGAACAATCCCTAACCAAATAGTTGTAAGTCAAGGAGTACCAGTTATCTGTTTTTTTTCTCCAGGATCCAAAGACAGTGTACACCAAGCACACTTCCTTCAATTTTCCTCTCTCACACTAGCATCCCTGTGAGGTAGGCTGGCCAGCGTAAGAGTGACTGATTCAAATGGAGCTTCTGGAGCTGGGGGGGGGGGGGGGCAGGGGAGGACCAAAATCAGGACCTTCTCATCCGAGGCCGCCAAACTCCAACTCTTACACCACATGTGGAAGCAGCTATCTTGCCACCAGTGCTTATACGAGGGTTAGCCACAAAATAGATTACGTTTTGCGATAGAAAAAAAAAACAAAGTGTAGGAAAAAAAATTATTATATACACTTGAAAGTGTACACTTAAATACCACTTTTCAACATATTCACCGAACAAATTGAGGCACTTATAACATAGCAGCGATTTGTAATTCCATTGTCATAAAATTCAGCCGCCTGAGACTTGAGCCAGTCAATGGAATGCATTGAAAGATGAAATAAGTGGGAGTCGCTTGGTGCAAGATCATGTTCATCATGAACGTCAGTTCGACCATTTTTAAACTTAATGCACCATTGGCGCACTCCACCTTCAGGGATGATGTTGTCCCCGTATGCTTCACACAGTTGCTGAAAAATTTCAATCGGTTTATGGTTTTTTGCCAACAAAAACATTATCACTGATCGCACCTCACAACTGGAGGGATTTTCAATGGCAGCACACATTTCAAACGTTTGCTGTGAAATAATGGGCAATGATATGAACTTCCCACTAGCATGACTAGATACAGACTGAGTGGAGGATGCACAGACCAAAGATGCCCGCGCTAGCTCCGCCCCTTCTTGCTACAGACGAAAACGTAATCTACTTTGTGGATAGCCCTTGTATTAAAAAGATAGGAAAAAAATGTTCAAAAGTCCTCAAAAACCATAGTATGTGCCCAGAGGTTTCAAGGCATGCTCATAAAATTCTCCTCCCATAGAATCCTGCCAGCCATGGCTGGCTACCATTATTTTACAAGCATCAAACAGAGGTGCTCTAAGCTGATCTTCTGATTTACAATTTGGCAGGTTCTCATTTTTAATTGTTTCCTCCCATAATATTTTGTAAAAAGTTAGCCAAGGCAGAGGCCCAGCTGAGTGTGGAGATATTTAGAGAGAACAACTACTCATAGATCACTAAGGTTTTGACCCAAAACATTAGCACCTCTTTCTATACTCAAAGGCAGAAAGAGGTTTTTTTGTTTTGTGTACGGGGTAGGGGAAGAATGAGGATTGTCCTTCAAATTAGAGGTGGGAAATATTCCTTTCTCATGCTCCTTTTACCTTAATCTTCTCATTTTCTGTGGCTTTTGCTAGCTGATCTACAAGTTCAATGAGGTTGCCCACTATTTTTTTAAATTCTGCAATTTCTGTAAAGGAAGAAAGCAGTAAAAGACAAAGAGTTACATCCAACATCATCAGTCAAGGGACTATAAAGTTAATATGGCAATTTCTATTATAATTTTTAGAGCAATAAGTATAATTACTCATTTAGAATTATTAAAATACTTCTGACAATTTGCTCGTCCAAACAAGGACTTTTAGAAACAAATCTCCACCAATGCCCAGAGACACAAATATATTTTCCTGCATATAGGCCTACACATCCAAACACAAACATAGACAGATGTCCCAAAACAGCCACTCTTAAGAACAAACCCTTTAACTTCATTTTGGAGATCAAGATTAAGCTAATTCTCATTTTTGCAGGGCCGACCCAGCCACAACAATTTGAACCCCTATCCCTGCCCGTAGAAAAAAAACATCCATTTCCCACATAGGGAGAGATATCTCTGATAGACAGAGAAGGACTGGTAGAAGCTGATGGGACCATATTTGGCCACAATTCCAAACTCAGTTGGCCATGATATTCTCAGGTCCCAGGGGTCATCTTTGTCCTAGTCTAAATGAGTTGTTTCTGCATGAACACTGGACCACACAGAAAGAAAACTAAAACATGGAACCAGTTGTGGCATCTTCCAGATGGGCTAAGCTACAAGTCGCTCCGCAAACCATCCCTTGCTAACCACATCTGTGTGAACCAGGTCTCCAACCCCATCCTGACTCTGCTATGGAGGGGCAGCTCTCTTTGCAATCAGCCAAGACGACTTACTGTCTACAAACAGTCGGCATTCCTCTTTCAGCTCTGTGGTTTGTTGGGCCACCTCTGGATCCAAAACCCTGAGTTTGTTCAGCTCGTCAAAGTGGAGACCTGCCTCTCCTAGGATGTCTTTCGCCATTACGAGCTGCTTTTTGGAAGTGGCTGGAAAAACGAATCAGGTTGAAGAAACATCAAGACCCAGTCCCAGAGAAGAGGAAAGAGCAGGCCCTCTGAAAATCAAGACATGAGAATATTTTAGGAATTCTTCTATGGCAGTGGTGGCGAACCTTTTACTTACCGAGTGCCAAAAAGTACGTGCTTTGCACATGCCATCTGCACTTGTGTGCGGCTCCTCCACATGCGCTGCATGTGCAGCCACACCATCTGCACTTGTGTGCAGCTTTTGCACATGCAATGCATTCACGCTGCGTGCAGGCACTCATGCACACATGAGCAGTCACGTGTTCATGCATAGGAGAGCTCCAAAGACCAGCTGGATTTCCTACTGCAATCGTGCACATGCACAGTAGATGCCCGAAGACCAGCTGGGTCTCTGCAGTTGTGTATGCCTGCATGTGCAATCTCATGTGCATGCTCAGTTGGAGGTAAGTTGGCCAACAGTTTGTGTGCCCAGCAAGATGGCTCTGCATGCCACCTGTGGCACCCGTGCCATAGGTTCCCCATCACGGTTCTATGGTATATTTTGTAAAACTAAGAAATCTTTCCTGGGAACGAAGAAACAAGCAATGCCTCCAAGTCCTTTTTAATCCCATTTTTTAAAATTACTGTTCACAATGTTTACTATTATTCACAAGAACACTTTTTCTTCCGCAACCTTGCGAATGCCATTTTTCTGGGTTTCCTCGATAAAGTCTGGCCACAAAGCTTATTCCAGGAGTCAATGTGACTCAGGACTGCAGTTTGATTTGTGAGGGTTGTGTTGATCCTACAGGCGCATTTACTCAGCAATGAAGAGAGTTACGTTGTTCAGCTGTCACCTCATCCCTTTAAGCTGGGGCAGGTCCGACAGATGTTTATTGCTGAGAAAAACCACAAGCTGGACCAGTAAGGAATATATTGTAAAAGTATTTCTGGATTTAAATCCCCCTTTTTG
The DNA here is from genome assembly GCA_017656035.1 of Myanophis thanlyinensis. Classification (NCBI taxonomy): domain Eukaryota; kingdom Metazoa; phylum Chordata; class Lepidosauria; order Squamata; family Homalopsidae; genus Myanophis; species Myanophis thanlyinensis. The sequence goes on along the minus strand of JAEANM010011900.1, from coordinate 2,851 downwards.
TTGGAAGGATTAGGACAAGGGGATACCCCAAATTGGTAACTTTTAAAATCTTTAATTATCGTGACAAGGGGGATTGCTATTCCCTTGAATTGGGGGTTCACAGCCCTTTACTATTCATACCCACAATTTTTCATCAACTGGAGAAGACAATATAGAGAAATCTTAAAAATGAGGCTCTCTTCATCCCAACACAGAATTTGGGGTGTGTGTGTGTGAAAATGAGGCTCTCATTCAGAAAACCCCAGCATTTACAGTCTCCCCACACACACATTTGGTGTCCTCCAGATGTGGGAGCCTCTGACTCCCAGAATTCCTAGCCTTGCCCAAAGCTGTTGTAATACAATTCTTTGTTTCCAGGAGCCACCCAACCTCATTCTCTACCATGGCTCCCTTTGCAGCTGACATTGAATGGCTGCTCCTGAATCTGGAGGCTCCATCTTAGGACATACAAGTAAGCAGCCTCCTCCACCACCTCTTCCTCCTCCTCCTCCTCCTCTTCTTCCCCATCCCAACTTCTCCTTGAATCCCTCCCTTACTTACCTGCCCAGTCCCTTAAAAAAAAGCTTCCCCGGTGCCCCAAGCTCGCCGCAGCCTTCAGCTGCCACGGCGACAGAAAGAAACAACAGCGGCAGCTGCCGCCTCTGCCCCGCCCACACGGCTTATCCCATGCGCTCGGAAGGGGGAAAGGAAAGAGCCGGCTAAGCTTGGCATTCTGGGAATCGTAGTTCGGTGGGAAGAATCCAAAACGTAGGCAGTGCAGCGGGTGGCAAGGAAGCCCGGGGTGGGGGGGCATGAGACAGATTATCCCGGAGAAGGACTTTCGATCTAGGGCCGCGAAGATCCTATGCATTTATTTATTTATTTATTTATTCAATATATTTATTTATTCAATTTCTACAGCCTCCCATCTCTCAGCCAAGTGACTCTGGGTGGCTAGCAGTTATAGTAACACAGTTGGGAAGGGTCCTTGGAGGTCTTCTAGTCCAGGGGTCTCCAACCTTGGCAACTTTAAGACTTGTGGACTTCAATTCCTAGAATTCTGGGAGTTGAAGTCCACAAGTCTTAAAGTTGCCAAGGTTGGAGACCCCTGTTCTAGTCCAACTCTCCCTGCTCAAACAGAAGACACTATAGCCATGATGGCAAACCTATGGCATGGGTGCCACAGGTGGCACACAGAGCCATCTTGCTGGGCACACAAGCTGTTGGCCAACATACCTCCAGCTGAGTAGGCACATGCGATCGTGCATGCACGATTGCAGAGACCCAGCTGGTCTTTGGGCCTCTGCAGTGCATGTGCGCGATTGCAGCAGGAAATCCAGCTGGTCTTCGGAGCTCCCCTGAGCATGCACACGTGAGTGCTCATGTGTGTGAGTTCCTGCACGCAGAGTGCATGCATTGCATGTGCAAAAGCTGCATGTATGTGCAGGTGGTGCGGTTGCACATGAAGGACACATGGAGGAGCCACACAAAAGTGGCTGGCACACACTAAGTGCGTACTTTTTGGCACTCAGTAAGTACAAGGTTTGCCACCACTGAACTATAGCCTTTTAGACAAGTGGCTGTCCAGTCTCTTCTTAAAAGCCTCCAGTGATGGAGCACCCACAACTTCTGAAGACAAATTGTCCCACTAATTAATTGTCTTCACTGTGTTAGAAGAAATATCCATGTAGTTCAGTTCCAAGTGGGGAAAAAGACACTGGAAACATGGAGGCTGCTTGGAAGGATGGTTTATTAGTGGTTCAAGCTTGAAGTTCCAGGTGAAAGGGGGCTGAGATGCTGAGAGTCCCTGGGTTTTATACCCTCTATAGTTTGAATTTGGGCTTGTGTTCTGATTGGTTGTCAGAACTCCCATGGTGCCATGCAAGGGTAAACTCTGTAGGTTGTCCTTTGAGACCCAAGCTTGGTTGAATCTTTTGTCTGTGCCATGTGGACAGTTGGGCAGTCCCATAATGACCTGAGGGTGAGGGCCTTTTTCTGATGTAAATAAAGCTAGCTCAGTCTATTGTCTTCCAAATAAGTATCTGCTGGTGGGGGCAGGAGGCTAGGGCTGAATTTCTGTCTTAGGATTTCTATTAGCCTTTTAGGGGAAATATCCTGCCTTTTAATGTTTTCATTTTTCTAGGAGAGGAGTAGGTGTTAACTTCCAACAACTGTTAGGAAGTTTCTCCTTAATTCCAGATGGCTTCTCTCCTTAATATACTTTCCATCCACTGTTTCTTAACCTGCCCTCCAGTGCTTTGGTAAATTAAATTGCCCCCTCTCCCCCCATCTCTTCCTCTTGTAGCAGCCGGGAGTTGTAGTTCTAAGACTTGAAAACAGTTAAAACAGTAGAACAATAGAAACCTACAAAAAATAAATACAGCAGCCAAAATAGCCAACCAACTACTGTAAAGCCAAGAAACTGGACTCTCAACATATATAGGTGCCCCTGTAAGTATAGGTGCCAGTCCTATCAATGAAGCCCTTTTCTCAAGCCACATTACAACGCACATCTGAAACCACACAACACAAATTAACCGGATCTATTTAAAACCTACCGGTAGCAGCTGTAATTGCACAACATGATAAATCTGGTTTGTAGTTTTTGTAGCATAGCATGTGATGCTCATCTACATTTTGTTTCCTGACTGTGTTGAGTTAATCCAATTAGTCGTTTAAACCTGTCACGTAGAGTTTTACATTCAACTAGATAGAATATAAGGCTGGAGTCCTAACTTATATTTTCTTAAAGCAGAAACAATTCAAAACAGAACTCAATTTTGAGGAGATTCAACAGGATCAGGGGTAAAAAAAAGGTTGTTTTTTTTTGCAGACTAGAAAAGTTGAAATCCTATTCTATTCTATTCTATTC
>JAEANM010011899.1:0-15057 GCA_017656035.1 Myanophis thanlyinensis | reverse complement strand
GTATATGTGTATATATATGTATCTCAGGTTGGAACTGTGCAGTCATTGGTGTTGCTTGAACTTGGTTGTTCATTTGCAGACTTGCACTGATAATATTATATAGTTGGATAATGAAACATAATCAAGCAAACAGCTGACTCAGAGAGCACCAAGGACCCAAAGGGCATATCTTAGAGAAGTTACAACACATGGTTACAGTGCATGTGATGAAGCTTGAGTTTTTTTCTTAGTAGGCTCTACATGACCCAGAATGACTTCATCCCACTGTTTTGGAATTATGGCTGCCTCCCTACCTCCCCAAATGAAGTTACATTGAATGATAGAAGGGTAGGTTCAAAGGCAACTTTATTAGTTGGCATTCTGCATATAAGTGTTTCTTGGGTTTATTGCACAGACTATGAAAGACTTAAAAAAAGACTACACAAATAGCCATTTTCTAGAACCATGGGTATTTTTACTGCAGAAATCCACATAGCTGCTGGTCAGCAACAAATAACTAAGGATTTCTATATTTCTTGGTTGACATAAATGGCTCATCAGCTATGATAAGGCAAACAATGTAAGACTACCCATAAAGTTCTTTCTCAGGTGATCCATTCCTGTTCCTGTAATATTCTTATTTGTGACGTCAGCAGGATCTGAAGAAGACTTCTAGATCTGGAACAAAAGGTCTGGGCAAATTATATGGAGCCAATTCAATTCCTAAGTTTTGTCCTTATGAATCAAAGTGGAAGCTGGTTTGAGACTTCTTTGCATGCGATGTCTCTCTTTCAGCATGCTAACTTTTAAGGACAATTTTGAATTCTTAGTGATGTCACCCATCTTTGGCACTGGCCATCATAAATCTGCTTGTCATACTCAATGGGTTAAATGACTAATGATGGGAGCATGTTCTTATCCCTGAAAGCAGCTGCTTGGGAAGTGTGTTTCCTAAGATATACCTTGCTGTCGGTGGAACTGACAGCCATGAAATGATGGAATCAGGTTCCTGTCCTTCAGTGTTGCTTACAGTTAAAGCTGTCACACACTTTTTAAAACAGGCTGTCAAAGGAAAAGCCCTTGTTCTGACTTAGAGTGGAGAACAACTGCTCGGAAATATCTCAGACTGTTGGCAGTGTTAAATAGTGAGGCAGATGAGTGCTATTTTTAATCAGTTCAGTTTTATTTTCTTTCCTTTCAAGTTTTTTTTTAAAAAATGTCTTATCGGACATTTCATACCGTAACCAATACAATAATCAATAGGCCAAGACATTCTAGGAATGACTTTAATATCATTTCTACCATGGAGACTACTTTAATTGTACAAAAGCTGCATCTATTGCCCTTCACAACTTGGGGTTCACAGGACCTGCAGCCTGTGAAGTTAACAGAAAAGCTGGCAGAGAATACTGAGCGTTTGAGTTGCAGTCCCAACAAATATATCAGGCAGGGGAGTCAAAAGAGGATGCTATACAACATTTAAGCCTAACTGAATTAAAATAATTTGAACAATTGGATATTGTTGATATCCATGAGGAGGAGGATCATGGCAAAATCAAATAATTCTTTGTAAGTTGTATTGCCATTATATTGGAAACTTTTGAAAATGCAATAAATGGACCGAAACTTGGACTGTGACTGCAAAAATCTTAAAATGAATCCAGCATCCTGACATTTGTAACATTTATAAAGGTAGGTCAGACCTGACCAATAACTAGAATCATAGCAAACAAATTAAAAAGTGGCCAAGAATCTGACAATTATTTCCAGCACTTTATATTGCTTGCCATAGTTGACAAGGTATGCAACATAATGCAATGGAATGGCTTCTCAATGCCATGGACACTGCTTTTCTTTCAACACATCAATCAACTCTACTGGGAAACAATGCTTAGGATAAGACCTAACAATGGTTAGGATAAAGATTTAGGCATACCGAAAACAGAGATCCATCCAAAGCAAGTTAACCGGGATTTGTTCAAGTACCATTATTCACAATGCATATGATTTAAGTATGACATAATTCCACTTGATACATTTCTCTGAATGTGAGAGGGCTCAAAGCGGAGATGAAAATAGTCGTCTGTCACTTTATATCTTCCTGTATTTGCCCATCCTGCTCCCCCAATTATAGAGATTGTTCCATTGAGTGTTCTTGATCAGTTGTTGAATTCATAGACCACGACAAACATTACTGAGAAAATGTTTTTTGCCTTTGCCAGAAACTGTTGAGTCTGAAGTAGGCAACTATCAGTATTACGTAGTTCTTCCAGGTGATTAGTTCTTATTGCATAGCTTGGATCATTTTTCATTAGGGAAGAATTCCACTCTTCTTGATTATTTTCAGAGCTCTCAAGGCTAATAGCCATTCAACCCCAGGATTCCCATGAATTGGTTACACCTTTTTTTTAAAACCCAGAAATGCATCTCATAGTAGCAAATTCCATTTTGTAAAAAAAACCACAAATTCCTTTTGTCTGTTGTAATTCCTCCAAATTTCATTGTGTGCCTCTGGTCTTAGTAATTTGGGAAAGCTTCTCTTTGTGGATAGAACGGGCCATAAAAATATTCCTACTTGGGGTGGGACCTTTCATAAACGACAAAGCCATCTTGTCTTCTGCTTCTTCTCTTAGTCGTAGCTCTTCTGTAAACACTGCGAATGAGCATTTGTCAGAGAAGAAAATACAAACTTCATTTTGTTTTATTCTCTTTCCAGCTAATCTTCTCTTCTTTAAGCTTTCATCCTTTGTGCATAGAAGGGAACAGCACTCCTCTCATTTTCAACTTAAAAACATCCTTTTTGCTTGCAAGAGTTTTGCCAGCTTTTCTCCAGCAGTCCATGGGAGGGGGGAAATGACAAAATAAATGCCAATAGCATTAAACTTATATAGTGCTTCATAGTGCTTTACAGCACTCTCTAAGCAGTTTACAGAATCTGCATATTACCTCCAACAATCTGGGTCCTTGTTTTACTGACCTCGGCAGGATGGAAGACTGAGTCAATCTTGAGCTGGTCAGGATCGAACTGCTGGCAATTGGCAGAGTTAGCCTTCAATACTGCCTTCTAACTACTGTGCCCTCCCTCAATTATTTTCTTTGCTTAACTTATAATAGAAGATGTACTTGAAGTCAAACTACAGAGAAATCCGTGGAAGATTCAGAACATACACCTGCAAGAATCTATGCGTCATGCTATTGTGATGAAAATACTGATTACGGCAAATTTTAATTATAGGTTATTTGCAGGTAAAACCTGATTCAGAGGTGCTTGCCCAAATGCATATTTTTCATAAATTGCTATAATGCATAATTGATTATTAAGTCACATTAAGTAGGCATGGGGTATTTAAATGGTTTTATAAGTATGAGAAATTAGAGTATGCAATTAATTGCATAACAACGAGAAGTATTGATTACCTTTCCTTTATTATTTAACATTAAAGGCATTGTACATATTATATATTATTGTTGCAGCCTTAATGAATTGCTTAAACATTTTTTAAGAGACGCTATGATCAGAACTGCATTTATTGCCGAGCCGTTTTAAATTAATTGCAAGGCAGTCTCACAGACTTCGTAAACTGTGTACTGCAGACTCCGAACAAACAGTTTGAAAGCCATTAGAATTTTTTTTTAAATGATTAAACTCGCATCAGAATATCACTAGAGGCACAAAGAAAATTACCCAAATAGCTTGCCATTCAACCATGGTTTCATTCCTGAAGTGCATATTGATTATAAATAGCTAAACCAGGCAACTGTAAGAACTATTTGAAGGGGATATTCTGGTAAGGATTGAAATTATTGTGCAAAGCAAGCAGTGCCTTTGTTGCCCATTGCACTGGGAACTGATAGCTGAGTGATACTTGCTTAATTAAAGAGGGAATGACCTTTTATAGATAGATAGAGGCTAGTTCATAACCTCCCTAGTTTGGGAGAAACAACTAAGATGGTTTCTCCTGAATATGGAGGAGGAACACACTTCACTTGAATTGCTGCAAATGTATTTCAGGAATTCGAGGGGTGTAACTATTTGTCTTGGGACAGCTAACACCTTTCAGCATCTACCTCTACCACCTTCAAACAAATGGGGTGATTTGCTCCGTAACAGCAATCATTAAGTAGGAAACAAGAAAGGGGAAAATTTGCTATGTTAGGAAGTGAATGAGATTGACATATTTTTTGGGCTAAGTTAATTGATCCAGCTCAGGTAGCAGGACTTAGCCATCCTTGACAGCTAAGGAAAGCTAAAAGGGAGTCAATGGTAAATACTTAGAAGCTACCAAGCAACCCAGATCTTCCAATTAGGATGGGAAGTTGAAAACAGCCTTAGAAGTTGGCACAGATCACTTCCATATAATGGCCCAGAAATTAATATGTACTTTCCACTAAGAATTGAGCATAATTTGGTATTTTCCACAAGCATTGGCCTGAAGTTTCCAGAATTTCTAGATTGAGAGGTCAATTTATATTGAAAATCTTGAGACCTATAGTCCCATACATCTGGACTAAATGGGTTGGGAAAGCTCCTTTTCCAGAAAAGTAACTGAAAAATTATTGCTCCAAGTAAAAAGGAATAGCTTTAAACAAAACAATTTAATTTCTAAACCAATTGCTTAAAATTGCACATATCAAGCTCTTTTGGAGACTTTCTGGAACTGGTGGGGTGTTTGCAGTAATTTCCTAAAATGTTGCTATGCAGATTATTGCTATTGCTTGTTGTGAAAGGATGTGGATCGGGTGGGTTTTTTTTTTTTTTTTTGGTAAAAGAAAAAAAAAAGTTGCCCAGAATTCAAATAGATTCAGAGAAACTCATTCAAGCCTGGAAGGCTACAGGAAGATGATATCAAGTATTAACAATGAAAACATTATAACTTATGTGAGTATGATTTGAATGGGTCCCTGTAGAGATGTATTACTTTGCTCATCAAGATGAAAATGGCTATATTCTTTGCTTAGAATAATGAGAGTTGATTCTGATTGTCATTATAACAAGCAGGAGGGGAAAAACGAATAACAAAAGACAACCTGACAATGTGAGAAACACACAAACACACATACCGTCTGGGACACTAAACATATTATCCCACACAGCATCCGGGAACATTGTAAGTAAAGCTGCTGATATGGTAACATATATTTTATATTTATTTACTAGAAGAGAAATCTAGTTCATGTGTCGATTTTATTTTATTGCACCTGATGTGGAAGAACTATCTTATTTATTTATTTATTTATTTATTTATTAAATTTAAATGCTCCCCATCTTGCAATCATGCAACTTTGGGCAGCTTACAATATTGGTCTGGGAATCACAAGCCTGTTCTACATGATGCACGTGTTAGCATGAAATCCAAGTCATGTCACATTCTAGGAAGTTTAGACTATCAAAACCACAGATGTTTTATTAGCTAGCTAAAGAATTCAGATGTGATTCTATGCTCTGTCCAAGCTTTTTTAAAGGATGCAGTCTTCACAGTATATTAGGAACTAGCTTGCTGGTTCTATCTCCGCCCATGCAATTTGAATTTCCCTTTGCATGTGAAGGACACACTCGCCCAGGGAGAGATGCTGCCTACACAAATTACAATTAGAATAATACAGGGTACAAACCACAGAGAGCCTTTAAAATGAAGGGGGCTTTAACTCTGGGAGTTAACTCAACTGCTGCATATGGGAAACCACCATGACACTTCTGTTTTAGACATTGACTATTTATAGTTGTGAAGAGACAGCAAAAGAAGCTTAGGGGCTTCTTTATTATAAGACTGGATCCAAACTGATCCATAAATAAAGCCATCTAAAACCTTTGAGCGCAACCTAGATTTTTTTGGGAAGAACAGAGGCTGAAGCTCACATTCTTTGGCCACCAAATGAGAAGAGAGGACACATTGGAAAAGACCCTGGTGTTGGGAAAGACTGAAGGCAAAAGAAAAAGGAGGTTACAAAGAATGAGCTAGTTAATGGTGTCATCAACATGATGGTTGGGGTGAACTCTGGAAGACAATGGAGGACAAGGGAAGCCCTTGTGTGCTATGATCTACCGGGTTGCAAAGAGTTAGATACAACTTAGTGATTGAGCAATAACAACAAACCTAGATTTGTGCTATTTACACACACACACACACACACACACCACTGTAATGGACCATGATTTATTATAGCTAACATTTCGGGGACTTACTTGTCCCCTTCATCACAGCGAATGGAATAAAGTTCATTATTTGCCAGTTGGTGTTTTCTTTCCGCTTGCCTAGTATTATCCATGTGGATTGGCTGCCTATCTAGCTGTCTTCTTTTGCGCATTGTGATTGGTTGTTCAATGGCTCACCTTTGCACAGGCTCAATGCTATCCATCTCATGTTTTGTTTGTATGCAAGTCCTTTCTTTCAGTCTTGTGCGTAGTGTGTTGTAAGTCAGATCTAAGTTGGTACAGCGATTGATGGTTTCTATGGATGTCCAACTTTCAAGCACCTCTCTAGCTGTTTTATCATTAGAACAGCCTAATATCTTTGCCTTCTGGAATCCAAATATATATAATGGAAAAAAGATCACAAAACAAACAATCCAGGAGATCAGAGCACAAGTTCCAGGATATCTCCACAACAAAACTCACAAGGGCATCACACAGCCCATTATACCAACATCAACTCCATCAATTAATCAAGAGACAGCAGCGCAGCCAACCAGCCCAGCACACCACGCCCTCCCACCAGTATTTATAGAGAGACAGCAGCTCCGGTCACACACTTCTTGCACTGGCACGAAGCAGAAGGCACCAGCCTGAAGATGGCGAGTGGGCTCTCGCCGAAACGTTGAGAAGATATTCTCAAACTTACACGGGAAAAGACCCAAACAGACCTAGACCTGCATATATATATATATTGAGGAAGGTTTGCTGAGAAGGAATTGCAGATAGGAAATTGCTTTCCTCTGATTAGCAAGGGCTATAATGCAAGGGGACACAGGTAGCATCCTCTGTCTTCCCTCATGTATACCAACTTCAGACTAATGGAACTTTGTGAATGCAGAGCTGTGGCACAAACGAGGCAAAGAGCTGTGATGACCAAACCTCAAGTGGCAGGGTGCTAGCACAAGATTGGAATACTAATGCAGGTTATCAAATGCACTGAAACTCTCAGACTGTTTAAACTCTTAATAGTGCTGAGGCAAGCATTTTCACCACATTTCCCCCTTATCTTATGCAGTTTGATGAAGGGAGATTTCAGAAGCATTTTCATGGACTAATGCATTTATTTCATTAAGAAGTGACCAAGTGGTGTGTCTCTGTGAATTTCAGTGTTCAACCAACCTTATGTCTCTCTGCAATCTCTTTGGCTTCTTGTGAGTGTGTGTGCCTTCAAGTCAGTGTTGACTCCTGGCATCTCTCTGGAGGAGTCCCTGAGGTTTTCTTGGCAAGCTTTTGAGACTGAGACTGAGACTGGGACTGAGACTGACTGCCCAAGGTCACCCAGCTGGCTTATTGCCCAAGGATTAGAACTTTCTTTCAGTCTCCTGGTTACTAGCCTGATGCCTTAACCATGACACCAAACTGGCTCTGTTTGCTTGATTTTTCAGATGTTTGTTAAATCCCCAGGGAAGATAAAAGGAAGAAATACCCCCCCCCCCCATGGATTCTAAAGATTTTACAGATTGGGAAGTGTGGGCATCCAGAGAGAGTTTTAAAAAATAGGGGAAATTGTAACAGAAAAACACACATACACAGAAAACCAGCAAAGAAAAACAAAACAAAAATATAACCACTCCCACCACCACTTTTAGAAATAAAGGTTCTTCTGAAATTCAAAACTAATTTTCAAGCATCCAGGGAGTGAGTAGGAAAAAACAACAACCCTTCCTTTTGGGAATGTAGACATCGAAAAAATTGAAAAACAATTTCCAGCACAAGATTAGTTATTTAACCTGAATTAAAGGGTATGATCCATCTGGACAACAGCACCAGAAGACCATGGCTGCTACTTAGGATGGTGGGAGATTTACAGGAATGTGGTTTTTCCCCAGTTTTAGGGGTGGGGATGGGAGGGAAACTAATGCAGATCTCCAGAACTGGAGTCTGACACATTAGATACTAAATCTCAGGAATTGAATCTGCAGACCATCCAAGACCAAACTGAGGTTGGGTAGATTAGTGCAGTGTGTCACAAAAACATGGCCTCTGACTTATATTACCCTGCAATCTGTTATCCAGGAAAGGTGGTTTGATGCGTTCCAGATGTTAAGACTGCAACATGCAGAATAGATTGCCTGTGGGCTCTATTTTATGAGGCAGATGGAAACTCAACCTGGGGCATCTAGAGAACCATTGTTTATGCTGTTCTTCAGGCTGACATGATAAAGTCGAAGAAGAAGCCTCTGTTTGTGGCGAGCGTGGTCAGAAAAATAAGTAAACTCCTATTAAGAACAGATTTTCTTCACTCCATTCAACCAAGCACTATTCGTTCTATGGATTACAATTGCAAGAAAAAAAAAAAACGTTCCACAGAAACAGCATCAGGATGTTGTCTCTGAATGGATGGATGTACACACACACACACACACACACCACCAAGAGGTATTCTGCCCTAGGAAAAAATAATAATATGGTTTTCGTGTGTAACAACATGCTTAACCTGATTACTGGATTAATCCATTTTTTTTAAAGGTTCACAAAATATGCTAAACCATCAGCTTACAAAGCGTCTGGGTTTGTGCAACCTCTGAATACATAAGCCTCTTGTTAAGATTGAGTCAGCTTAGCATTTCCTAGGAATGGAGGTTTTTCTCCCTCCCCCGCTTCCCACCTTTCAACTGAGATGTTGAATCAAGTCAGCCAACATAAACAAGAGATCAGAAGGAACTCCACCGGTGACCAAAAGTAAGAATGGAGAGACTGCACGGATGGTTTAAAAAACAAAACAAAAAAACATTAGGAGAGAACTGTAGCCCCTCTCCACCTTTTTTTGGTGGGGGGAGGGGGAATGGATGATCAACCAAGGCTTTGATGAGGATCCAACCCAAATTAAACCAAAACCATGCAGAAAAGCTGACTGAGATCAACATCACCTCCTTTATTTTTTCAACAGTGGCAACGAGATAAGGTCTTCCGTTGCTCTGAAGTTTAGCGGTGCCGCTGTGAGCCCAGGACATATGGCTCCCAGCTTCTTTCCTAGTCATTCTTGGAGCATCTATCTGCAGCCTCATCCTGGCCAGGCAGTCCTTTTCCACCCTAAAAGCTGTTTCTACACACAGACAGGAACCTATCAGATTTATCAGGATGCAGGGGAACATTTCCACATGGCGAGTGGCCTATATTTGGAAGCTCCCGGAGTACCATTTCTGAGACATCTGGAAACAAATATTTAAACAAGAATCATGTGGCCCCTTCTGCCTAGTGTCGGAAAAAAAGGCCTTTGCACATCTTTGGAAAATGGATTCCAAATGATTTCACGGAGGACTTTTATGGGAAATCTCCGCCATTAGTGGGAAGCAAACCATTTTGGTTTCCTTTGCCCATCTAACAAAATTCCCGAGAGCAAAATCATACTAATTTCAATATATAGCAGGAAAACATCCCTCTTACTCTTCCCCCCTCTTCTTTTTGCTGATTGATGCTGCTTTTTTTTCTTCAGTAGAAACAGCTGGCCTGTAAAATGGTTTCTTCAGCTATAACAATGTCTATCTCGCTTTAAAATTCCAGCAGGAAGCTGCTGTTTCATCATTTAGCCAGGTTACTGATTTAAATGTGGCCCTGAGTTTGAGGAACCAAATCAGCACATGAGGGAATTAATTAATTAATTAATTAATTGTATTTTCAGAAAGTATAATGTTAGAAAATATTATTATTAATAATCTCATGTATCTTGGGCATCTGAAATTCTAATTTTTAAAAACTTTTTACAACGTCCATCATAAATGAGATCCATTGCAGAACAATAATTAGTCATACTGAAAGGGTGGAACAATTTGGCAACAAGAAGTGCTTCTTTTAAAAAAAATTATAACTGCAGTCAAATTAGGACATAATCTCATTTACAGGGACACCACCCTTTGTTCTTTTAAACTTAATTATTGTGACTCTTTCATGCTTTTGCATTTTGACCTCAGAGAAATGCAAATTAATATTTAGCAACAAGTCAAACAGTACAGAAGGCAGAGGAGGAGCTGGAGAAATATGCTCCAAGAGGACAAAGAGGACAACTATGAAATATGCTACTCCAGGAGGACAAAGAAATTAAAATATTTTATCCTCAGCAAAAAAAAAAAAAGATTTAAAAAATCTATTTTATAATCCTCTTTAGTTTTCTGCTTTTAATTTCTGATTAATGCTTCTTACTCATGCTCCACTAGTTGCACGATGATGTTTATCACCAAAGGAAGTAAGACAGTCTATAAGTAGTCAATGTGGACATTGTGGTGCTACAAGCTCCACCCCCCTGGAGCATGCATACAACACATTGCACATAGAAAAGGATTTTCATGGGAAAGGGCCATCACTGCTTCTATCACTGTGACTGAGCTTTTCTCTGTATACACTGCTCTATAGAGCCGCCTGATTTTCTGTAAACCTTAGCTTTGTGTGCATTAGAACCAATTGTGGCTGCATCTTAGCAGAATTAAAGATGACTGCTGTCATCTTGGTAAGGCCAATGTAAAAACAATGATGACTGCCTAGGCTCTGAAGAACCTACCACTGAAAAATAATTTGAAGATATCTTAACTTAAGTTGTATTTTTCTTTGACATACAATGGAATGTCCATGCATATACGTGGATGCCACTGTCCTTGTAAATCCATGAATATGTACTTATTAAAAGCATTTTCAACCCTTTCTTGGCTACAAAACTCTGAGCAACCACTAGATGGAAGCAAAGAGTTATAGTTTCTTCTATTTCTTTGCTGCTTATCCAGGAGTTTTCCAAATGTTTCCCAGCCCAAATATAGTATAGCATGCTTTGACTTTTTTTTCCCTCTCCCCTTTTGTCTAAATAGGAAAGAAATTAATAAATATTTTAATGCTAGAAATGGTGATATTCCAACTACCAGTAGGTAGCTTCACAGTAGCTAACTCAATCCAACTGGGTGAGTTCGATATCTATGTTCATAATGGGGATGATGAATAAAATATACCTTTTTTTAAAAAGGAGCCTTTAAAATATTTAATAGCAAAGTGAGACGCTGGGATAATTTTAACAAAGCTGCTTGTAATAATATTCTCTAGTTTCAAACAAAAACAAACCATAATTATGAAGCTGCTATTTTATGAAAAACAAAGCAATGGAAGATCCTCCAGGTTTCTTACCATCCCTAAAAGCTACATCTTAGAATAAATTATTTGAATTGATTAGTGTTCAGTGAATCCTTTCATGTAGCAGCTTCATGATTGTTCCATGATCATCTGATGTCAGTCAATCCATCAAAATAATTTTTAATAGAAGACATTATGCTATGGATTAATTTAACAGTCCCTGCTGTTTCATCTCTACTATCGATGAAAGAGAGAAACCCTACAAGGTTTCTTCACCATTTTAACCATCTCAACTTCTTCTTTTTTTCAGGGACTACATTTTCTTGTGGGATCACATAGTTTCAGAGAGAAGAAAGAAGAAGAAATTGGAAGGGGTCAGAGACAAAAGTGAGTAAAGATACCCTTTGTCTCACAAAGGAAGGCAAATGTCTCAGAATAATGCTAGAGGAGCCAGTCTGGGTTGGTCGCTGGGACCAGAGGTTCTGTTTTCCAAACTTTTGGAAAATGGGCTAGAGCCCATCCTAAGGGAATTTCTCTCTATCAGAATGTGGTAGAGAGAATAAGCACATTCTGATGAGAGAAAAGTTCCCTGAGGATCGGCTCCAGAACCAGTCCAAAAGATTGAAAGACTAAACCTCTGGTCCCAGTGACTGACCCAGATTGGATACCTTTTTCTATCTAACTTTCCTATAAATTACAGTTTTATCTCTCTGGCATGCCTCTTTTCTTTGTGGCATGTTTCTATTCCCATGCAACAGGTTGGAGGGAGGAAACGGAGAACTCAGCCCTACTTTCTGAAATGATTTCTTGCACATCAGTTTTTGTCAAGGTCTACTACTACTTTCCATACAACCAACCCCCAATGAATCAGACCTAACAATAATGTCCATACAGATAGGTCTAGTCTAACAAAGAGAAGAACTAAGGGTGACATGATAGTAGTCTTCTAGTACTTGAGGGGCTGTCATAGAGAAGATGGGGTCAACCTACTCCCCAAAGTACCTGAAGGCAGGACAAGAAGTAATGGATGGGACATCATTAAAGAGAGATCCATCCTAGAACTAAGGATAAATTTTTGGAAAGTGACAACAATTAATCAGTAGAACTGCTTGCCTTCAGAAGTTGTGCATATTCTGTTTCACGTTTAGCTTCTTTATATAAACTTTTATTTTCAATCATAGCCTACCTACAAGCCCAGGTTTGGCTATGTTTTGTTCAAGGTTGCTGCAAAAAAATTTGCATCTTTTCATTCAGAAAAGATTGAGTCACTGTCCACTTGTAATTAGACGCTCACAAAAATGCAAGAGCCAAGCCAAGCTAGATGACCTCACTTAGTTTATGAACAGTGTGATTTCAAAGGACATCATTGCTGGAAGAACATAAAAAAGAAACCTGTCCTTTCAGTCACAGTGACTAATAGGCAAAGAGTGGGGACTTTAATTGTTGTATAGGAAAATTCAGTGTGAAGTATTTTTCTTGAATATATATGATAAGAGACTGGACTGTAGAATCAGGGAGCGCTATTTTCTTCAGGCCACACCATGTTTTCCTGGATGATGTTGGTTAGAATGGGGAGCTGGATTCTGTCCTAACACAGCTTTTCTTCTGCTGCAGCAAGATTGTTTTGAATTTCCCACTTCATGATAATAAGAACCTATCAAATATAAATCAGACCATGATTAGATATCCTCAACTATAATGGAATTGGCATCCACCTCAAATCCTATTTTTGCAGTTTTCAGCATCCCATCAGATCATGAATACTGAAAACTGATGGCACAATTTTTAATTCAAAGTTTAAAATACAGACAAAGAAAATATACCAACACCATTATTGTTAATATTGTTGTGGGTGGAGGTTGCACAATCACCCAGAGGTTTAAACTGGAACTGTCATTTCTATCCACCAACCAAGTCCTTCCTAAGGATTGATAATAAACAGATGTTGCTTTGATGATCTTAAAATCATCATCACAGGGTGTGAGCTGTTATAAATAAAGCTACATTTTGCAATTGACTGATGGTGATGTTGTCAATGCCATTGGTGTTCAAGTGATGCTCTAGATGTTTTGGGATTGTATATCCCATACGTGGAGATGTAATTCCCTTGACTTCATCTCAACGTCTAGCGACTACATGGATATATCTATATAGCACTTGTGGCAACAGTACAGATCAGTTGTATTTCCTTCTTCCAGGAAGAGCTTTATTTATTTTATCCAGGTTAGCCTACAATTTTGGAAATTATTGTTCTTCTTTCATGTATTAATAAGGTTTGACTCTTTTTTGATATGGTTAGCTTTTCTGAGGTCAGTTAAGGCCAGTGCTGCTACTTACCATGACTGTTACATTTTACTCATAATGATATTTAACAACTCATGACTGGTTTTTTTTTTTCCTACACAATAATGAAATTTAGGGTCCAACCCCAGAGACTCTTCTATGCTTTATTTGGCCTTAGCTTGTTGAAAATCCCTGGTAAAAAAAAAAACCCATGCTGTAGGCAAAATTCAGGCAACAATGCTTCTCAGTGTTTGGATATATTTTTCTCCTCTCTGTCTCTGATTCTAGAAACAGAGACAAGAAAGTCACACAGAGATGTGTGATTATGGTAAATTGTCAGCCAAGCAATGCTTTCCCAGTGAGTATTATTTCTCTGAAAATAACACCATGTTGATGACAGAGCAAAAGGCATCTGTGGGAAATAAACAGAACCTCTTCACTTGTAATGGAAGAGAGTAAGGCTGCTCTGAATAGCAGGAACACTAAGAATTTAAAGAACAGCCCGTCTTGGATCCAAGTTACTCAGTAGCCCAGAACCTCACACGCCCGCTATCAACTCAGCTGCAGGCAAAAGAGAGCTTTCTGTAATTACAGCTTTATTTTAAATCAATGGAACTGCCCAGCGTTGCTTTCCAAAAATCTGAAGAGATACTAATAGCAGTGGAAGGCATCCACAGCTATTCCTAAATGGCCTCTATCTACTCTTTAACTAAAAGGTTTGGTATTAGCTTCCTCCCTGTGAAAAGGCAGATAATGGATACTATGATGGGTCAACCCAAGCATTAAGGGATCACAACATCGCCGTCTTTAAAGTAAAGAGTAATATTTTCCAATCTGGTTGTGGATACAGTTAATAAAGAATTGAGAATGAATGTAATTTAAGCCCATCTGAACTCACTTGGTGGTGCATGGTATTAATTATTTGGAACTTCAAGAAAAAGGGAGCATTGTTGCATTCAGCCAAGTTGATTACATAATGCTTTAGATCTGAGCATGTAATTTCTGCTAATTTCTGGAGGTGGGGAAATTAATGGATAATTGCCTATTTAATTTCTGCAAAAGCGAGCACATCATTTAAGATGAGGATTTCTTTATGTAGAGGTGAATATTCTGTTAGAAGTCATGATTACAACACAAGGCCTTTTCTAATTATGTTGAACACCTTCTCTCTGCCCACCGAGGATTTCCATTGTAAAGGTTCAATTCTGTTCATTTAAATATGAGCCAGCAATGTGCTGCAGCTGCCAAAAACACCAACACAGTTCTAGGCTGCATCAACAGAAGGATAGAATCAAGATCATGTGAAGTGTTAATACCACTTTATAATGCCTTGGTAAGGCCACACTGGAAATATTGCATCAAGTTTGGTTTGCCATAATGTAAAAAAAGATGTTAAGACTCTAGAAAGAGTGCAGAGAAGAGCAACAAAGATGATTAGGGGGACTAGTGGAATTCAATTTTTTTTACTACCGATTCTGTGGGTGTGGCTTGGTGGGCGTGGCTGGGGGGGGTCATGTGACTGGGTGGGCAGTTTCTGTAAGCAGGGCAAT
>JAEANM010011898.1:0-15058 GCA_017656035.1 Myanophis thanlyinensis | reverse complement strand
CTGTCGCCTTGCTACTCCAGAGGCTTCCCCTCTAGTTCACGCGGTCCTCCAGACCTACCGTGCCTCGAAAGGTCCCCAATTTGACAGGATCAGAAATACAAAGAGCAGAGCCACTGTTCCTTGCTTCTGCACCACCCTGACGTCACCACCAGAAGCCTCCCAAAAAATTAATTATCACCCTAACTGTGATCAAAATTATGATTTCCCAAGCATTATTATATTAAGTAGCAAGCTATGTAACCAAAATTCCAGCTAAAACCACTGTATTTTTTCTAGTATCATTAATTGATACTATCCATGTTAGTGATTATAATTAGAAAAATACATAACAAGTATGTTGAGATACCAACTTAATTTTCCAATTGCATGAGTCACTTTTTGAAGCTAAGCTATTACATTTAAAACCATGAGCTAACAAAAATTCTCCCACATCCTTGTTCATACTCTAAAATTCTGAGTATAATCTGTATCATCTGAAAGACCAGATTATACAGCAATTGAAAAATTGGACATTAGATTAAAAAACTAGAGAAGTTTTTTAGAGTACTGTATGTATTTTGAAAATGTAAATATGCTGCATGAAAACTGCTAAGTTTTCTCTGCTTCTTCTTGCTTTTGTCTGTGATAAAACCTAAGGTAGAGGATAGTGTATAAATTCCATTTCTTGGAGCATGGAAATTACAGTATTTACAGCCTTATTTCTCTTCTGAACAAAGACACATTTAATCCTGGGAATAATATATTTTGTGTGGTAGTGTTCAAAAATTTTCAGTAATAAGGTAGTAATCCATCCAAAAAATCTGGTCCTCTAAATTGTATATGCTAAATTTGTGAGGTGGGGTGGTGGTGGTTACAGTGCTCGGTGGATATCACAAACAGCGTCATCAAGCTATATGTAACAGGTTCATGATTTATGCTAACCAGAAAATACTGTGTCGGGAAAGTATAAAGCAGGCCTGTCAAATTGGTGGCCCACGGGCTGGATACATCACGCACAGGCTACACCCACCCCAGCTCTGCAAAGGCAAAAAATGTCACAGTCACGTGACATGGTCAAGTTTGACACCTATGGTATAAAGAAAAGGAAATCAAAATGTATTATCATTTATATTGTTTTGACAGACTGGCTGGATAATGTCTTTTTCCCAATAAATAAAAAAAGATTAAAAGAAGCTCAAAACATTCTTGTGGATGGCCTTGCAGAAGTTGGAATACCTGTTTTAAAAAGCTCAGGAGGGTTATATGTGTGGGCTGATTTCAGGAAGGTAGGTAAAATAAATCAAAGAATAATTGATTGAAGAAAATAGGTTCTATTGGTCATTTGAAAAATAAGGATGAAAATATTGAGGTTTTAAAATGATAGTTGGTATTTCTATATCATTCAAAATATTTTGAGGCAGTGATGTATAAAATGCTTCATTTCAAAATACTTTGAACATGAAATATCACAAAATTTTTCACTATGGACATATTCCACTCTTCAGAAAGAAAACCCACCAAAATACTTAAAGTGGTCTTGTTCTACATTCATATTTAGATTATTTAATGAAATTTTGCATTTTTTAACATTTTAAAACAAAACATTTTGCATACCTTACACCAGTGATGGTGAACCTTTTGGACACCGAGTGCCCAAACTATAAGGTGTGTGCGTGCATGTGCAGACATGCATACATATGCAGCAGTCCTTGGGACGACAATGCGTGTGCCCAAAGAGAAGACTCTACGTGCCACCTGTGGCACGTGTGCCATAGCTTTGCTATCAGAGACTTACACTATTCAGTATTGTTTTAAACTCCTCAGATTGTGTTATCCTTATGTATACTGATGAGCATCCAGAATCATCACATATACCCTTAATAATGTTTATGTAATGTTCTAGGATAGAAAAAAAGTTGGAGATCTGGGAATTCATTGATAAATAAATTAATTGAAAATTAATTGAGATCAGATCAGAACCAGTTTGGTCTAGTGATTAAAGTATCAGGCTAGAAACCAAGAGGCAATGAGTTCTAGTCCTGCCTTAGGTATGAAAGTGAGCTGGGTTGGGTGACTTTGGGCTAGTCATTCTCTCGAAGCAAAACCTACCTGATAGGATTGTTAAGGGGAAAATAGAAGGAAGAAATATTAGGCATGTTTATCATCTTAACAATAATAAAGTGTAAAGTGATTATTATGTTAATTGTAATTATTTTATGTAGCACAATTAATTTTTTTTTTAGTTTTTAAAAACACAGACATTTGAAGCTGAAATCGATTTATGGATGAAGATTCTTGATGAAAAGCTTCTTATTAGTCCTGGGAAGGCCTTCTGCTGTTATGAACCTGGATGGTTTAGAATAGTTTTCTCAGATTCTGTAGATAAGATTATTTTGTGTAAGTTTTGAGTTCTATAAAATTATTATGATTTTTCCATTTATCAGCCCTCATTCCTGATTTCAGCTAGATACATCAAGATTCAATCAGAAAATATAGTTTAATATCTTATCCTATTGTTCATTCAAGAGCACAAACATATAATAAAAAATATTTTAATATATCCATTTTTGTTATGATGTATTTGATCCTTAATTTGAGAAAACAATGTAGAGAAAATTAATTAATGCTGTAAATGAAGTAAGAATTGTAAATAAAGATCATACTACTTGAGTACACTAATTGAAAGTTTTTCTGAATTCTTAATTTTTATTTACTAAAAAGAAGTCAACAGAATTTGAAAAAAAGTTAATTACTGTTTTCTAAAAAGCTTTTGGAAAAAATTAATACTGGGATATAATTGAAGCTGATATGATCACTTTCAGATCAGTATACATTGCTCTAACTTATAATTTAGAATTTTCTGGATGAAGAATTGTTTACATTTCATTTCCAACACTTCCATGTGATGAGAGACTATTGGAATAAACCTGCTTAGTCTGATGTAAAGAACCTGGGATTTTATATTGCACATTTGTGTCCCTCATAATAATACATTAATTTTAGATTTGCTGGGCTTTTTGTTGAATACACAAACAATCACGATATAAATGCATTCTCTAAAGTTGATTATTCTCTTGTTTTATAGGCATTCAGAGACTTCAGCAATTGCTTTGTGATAAAACGGATGAACCTATTATTCTTTATTCATCTCCTGAAGGAAATAAATGTACTGAGTCAGATGACAATGTTTCTGCCAATGTCCTAAATACATCAGTAGATGATATATCAGAGGATTATTCACAGCTGAAGAAAATAGCTGTTTTCTAAGAACTGGACTGACAACACAAATAACCTGTTTTTATGTATCAAGTGACTCCCTTTCTTTTCTCTTTATATAATCTGAACACAGCTTGTACCTTGTAGTTTGTAATTTATGGTTATTAATTTAAAATCAGGACTATTACATTGAGGATGATTAACTTCCTTTAATGAGGTTTCTCTTAACTGAAGTTTTTTTTCCTTAGTGCATGCTGAGGTAACTTATATTGGAAAACAACCGGCCATTTTTCAACTGTGTTTCAGGCAGGTTCCAAGGCTTGAAGCAATGCTTCTAATGGCAAACAACCAATTGGGGAAAAGAAAGGAAGTGTGCTAGTGAATAATTAACACATTTCATTTTCAATCTGTTTAAAATTGCTTTCACATATTTTATATGAATTTATGCTGGCAGACTCCTATTTTCTTTTAATAATAATTCCCATTAGTTCATATTATCGTCTTACTTTGCAATATTTGAGTTTCACTGATATCCAAGTCAAGCATGTGTGTGAACACAATTTGTATACAATATTGTGGACTTTATTTGTAAAATGATCCCTTTATTTGTAAATTGTTAAAACCAATGTTTAAAAACAACGAAACTTAGTTTTCTTGATGTGTACTATATTTTGCTTTCTAAGAAAGTTCAATTTTTTGGATTGTCATTCAATTCTATAAGTGTCCTTGTATGTTATGCTGTTCTTCTGGAAACAGTTCTATTTTGCACCACAAAAGCTCTAGCCATCACAGCATCTGGATATTTGCACTGGGATCCTGATCACATCACATTGAGTCATGGTCATTTGATCGCAATTTCTGATGTACTTTGCCAGCTTTTCACAAGCAAAGTAATTGGAAAACTGAAAGGAAGTCAGGGGTCACAATTACATGAAGCCCTCATTTAACAAACAGCAATTCGAACTGTTGAAATTGCCATTACTAAGCAATCTGATATCATGCTTTACTATCCTGTCACATAACAATGGAGTTCTCAGTTCCAATTGCTTGAAGATTACTGTAATAACTTCAAAACATTCTGACTAAAATAAGAATTGATACAATTGTATGCCTACTGGGATTTTAAACAGTTTTAGTGAATAGTGGTTAAAAGCAGATATGATTTGCTCAAAAAATTGTTTTGAGTTGCATATAATTAATGTACCTTTCAGCAGTCCAATGGAGAACCTATTCTACTCTTCCTTTTTAAAGAAGGTATTACATCTTAAATGTAGAGTTGGATCTTAGGTTGGTAAAATCTGAAGATCACTAATTTACTGTAATAAATGGTTTGGTTGCAATTCCTTGTGTTGCCTTTTATTGCATTTCAGACATACAGCTTGAATAAATTACTGGATATTGTTAACCAAAAACATGTTTTTTATTTTTAAAATGTTTATGTACATTTTAAATGTTTTTAAAAGTTTATAGTATACCAAATAATAAACACATAAAACTTGAAGGCCAATATGCTGAAATAGCTGAAGGTAAAAAGATTGTTAAAAGATAGTCAATATTTTCCAAATGTTTCATCAAATCAAACAGGCCTGTTAAAATGCCAAGATTTCTTTTGATGCCAGACTATTATAGATGCCTACTATAAATATCTATTTTACCACATGAAATTATCTGTTAAAGTCTCAACATTAGAACTGTCCTAGTTAGGTAACAAAAATCTGGGCAATTACTAGATGATGACAAATAGGTATGGAAATTTCTTCCTGTGAAAATGTTAATTTATCATGTGAATTTAAGCATGCATACAATGTTTTAGCAATAACTGCTAATATAGATTAATACCAGCATTTATAATTTCATAAGTGGGACGATGTTGGGGTATCAATTCACTCTGCAGTACTTTAACTTGCACATTATGCCAAAGGCAAACTTCCATGTCATTCAATAGTTAGCAAAGGACTTGCTCTGAAAAATTTCAAAAATGTGATTAGATTTATTTAAATCATTACAGTCCAATAGATAAATCATGCACTAGACTTTATATACCTGAAAAGTGAGGTGCCAAGTATGCATGTTGGATGTATCAATACAACGTATGAATAACTTGGAATGAATCTTTCCCTGAACATCCCCTGAAAGTTGGATGTTGCTGGCTTTTGTTTATTCTGCATTCTGCTTTACACAGGCTTGGTGGAATTGCAGCACTAACCAAGGTCTAAGAAAATACTAGTGCTATAAACACAACGCTAAATTGGAGCTATTGCTGGATGCTGTCTTATTTTAACCAGTATTCCACTATTTCATTCCGCTACGGGGAAAAAATGGAATCAATGGGTAGAAATGCTTTATCATCTTATTAGTTTTTCTTCTGTACAGAAAACATAATTTTTAGCATGTCTCATTGATGGTATTAACGATATTGCATCATATAAGCTGTTCCAAATAAAGTTGCCTTTGCAATTGAATGGTGATTTTTGTCAATGCCAAGATATTCAAGTAATGCTCCAGACATTTTGGAATTGCATTAAAAGCCCCTATTAATACTAGTATTATCTTTCTTTTGCCGGTTATTCTATTTGTAGGTTTTTATATTTCTCCAGTTCTTTCTCTTCTATTCTGCTATCACCGGGTAATGACATATTCACTACCTTGATTGTTTCTTATCAACGACTGCTAAGTCTGGGGTATGTTATGTGGCAAGTGCCTGCCAGTTTGTCTGAATTCTATAGTCCCAGAGCACTGTAGATTCATTTTCTATTCTTTAGTCCAGTGGCTCTTAATCTGTGGTCAACAGACCCCTGGAAAGCCACAATGTTGTCAGAGGTGGTACGCAAAGGCTTGAAAAAAATGTGGTTTTAAGTCTTGGTGATGCATGGCCATGGTCTGTGGCCACAAAAGATATTTCAAGGGGATCCATGGTGAAGAAAAGATTTAAAACCACTCCTTTAGTCTATTTTGTGGTCTTATCTATTTTTGCTTGTAGGCAAATGGTATTTATTTCTTGCAAATATTCTAATGCATTGTTGTTGCTACTTTGTAATGGCATTGCTAGTGATGTTTTCTGTCCTCATTTAGCGACTGAAATTTGTTCCAGCCACTCAATCATTAAACAATGTGCTTGCTATGTGAACATTATAGGACAATTATTGGGCTTATTATTTTACTTTAGTTTTGCTTTGTTTTGCTGCCTCAGAGAACCCCAAATAGCCAGTTAAGCCCAAACAGCAGGAAAAGATTTCCAAACTCAAATGGAAGACAGGTAAGTGACAAATCTTTTAACTCTTTTCCGCCCAATTCTCCACCTTTTGGAATATTCTTCCTGGAATTAGGATAATTAGGAGAACAGAACAGATATTTGAATTTACAATCACTGGAGAGGGATTATAAAAGAATAAGCAGCACACAATGGAGAGAAATGTATTAGCACCAGCTATTGGCCTAGCAAGCTGCTTAGAAGGCAAACAAAAAACTTTAGTGTGAAACTGATTAGTTTTGTCCGTGTCAGCAACACAAACTAGAGAGTTCTAATTAACTAAAGTCAGAGAGCTGAACTTGTTAATTTGTGGTTAGCCCTTTTTAGAGACCCTGTTGCAGAGGAAAGTAACTCTGGAGAGTTTAAACACTCCACTTTAAGAGGGATGAAAAAACCAGGCACAGGATAATGTTTATTAGCTGACAGTGATGAGGAATATGTGACTGGGAGAGATGCTGTGAAAGTTGTAAATTTAGGCAGTTTGCAATTACTGGTAACTGAACACTGTCCAAGACAATAAAGCTAAACAAGTATCTTAATAAATTGAAGTTAATGCAAAACAAGTCTGTGATACCTATAATCTAATAGAATTTATAAACAATAGAACATTCATACATACAGCTCTTCTAGAACATCAGAAATACTTTTTACCAGAAGCTCTATTTTTTACTAATTCTCTAGTATATTCGTCCTTCATGTATTAAGAGTGTAGATGTGAATGCAGTCCGTTTATTGTTTTATGTGATGATACAAAAGAAATTAGATCTAGATTTCCTAAAATCATTCATAAGTAGTAGCAGCAGTATAAAAAGCTATTTTGATGTTAAAATTAAACCTGGTATCAAATAAAAATGAAAATAATCAGGCTGGGATTGGCCCTTACATTAAGCCACAATTTAAACATGGTTTCTGAACAAGTTACAATTAAATGGGTACATACAACACAGAGACAAAATTATATGATTTGGAATAATTGCATCAAGTTTCTGTATTATCCAAGTTCAATCTAACAAACCACCTCTATTTCTGAACAATGTCTAAGGCAAAAGTAACTGTGACTTGATAGAACTTAAAAATAATGCTCTAGATGCAGATAGAACATCAGGGATAGCTATTCAGATGTCTCTTAAAAGATACCTGGCACTTATACTTATTTTAACAACTATTTGACCACTCCTGCTTCCTACTCATTTCTATTAGCTGCAAAGATAATTACATGTCCCCAAGCCTCTAAATTACCCGTGGAATTTACCCTTGAATCAACAAGATATCCTTTAATATAGCAGTCCCCAATCTTTCCAGCTTGGCAGACCGGCCTGAGGTGGTGGTGGGGGGGGGGGGGGGAAGGGGATGGTTTTGCACGTGCACACATGCCACTTTCACAAATACAGCTTCATGTGAGTGCTTGTCCACCACTTCTGCAACCTGGTTACGAATGGGGTTGCAGCCTGGGGATTGGGTATATCACAAGAATTACAAGTTGGTTCAGGAATTCACATTAAAGTTCTGGCAAAAGCCATCAGCCAAATAAAGTGCCCATTATAATGGAATCATGTTGAAACAGGTGGTTTTCCACCAAAATTGATTTAGAACTAAACCTTACATTTTTCTTAAAATCACCATGGATTTTATGTAAGGGAGACTTTTTTTCACATAAGGATAGCACAGAAAATGTGCAACTATGGAAATGTACTCAATTTTTCTTCCATGTTTTTCAATTAAACATTTTAAATGTTTTGATATATCTGTCTCAAGGTTTTCCTCCACTTCCCTATAATTTCAGCTCACTTTTTTAATGAATACTTGTCTCTATCTCTCTGCCCCATGATCAAATTAAATACAAATTACTGTACACAGTATCCCAATATAAGGAGACAGTTCTAATACAGCAGAAATACTTTAAAATATTCGTTTATCTTGATGAAATTGTATTTTTTCGGAGGAAAAAAAACACAGCTTCAAAAATGAAAAATTGATGAAGGCCGAGATTTAAACAATAAATAGAAGTCAGATGGTAATTTAAAATATAAATAAAATCATTTCCTGAAGAGATACTACAAGCTGCTACTAACAGTTTCCTTGATTGAAATTGCTGGAGTAGGTCCAACATGAGTCCAGATATAACCTTTCTCTGGCCTAGTAGGAATTGTAGGAAAAGGAGTTGATCGAGATTTGAAATATTCTGAAGGTGCATGACAGATAAATTCTAAGTACTCAATTTTTCTTGGAAGGTCTTCTTCTGGTCCTAAAAAAAAAAGCATTTTTTTCCAGTCAGTGTTGTGATTTACATTTAAATCAAAAAGCACAGAAGAATCTTGAGGTCCTCTTGGTTGTGTAGCTATTGCTCAATTAACTGGTGGCAGCTATGGCCTGGACGACCCTTGCACAGGTTCATTTTGTGTGCCAGTTCTTCAGATAATTATGTTAACACCTATTGCAATGTGCTCTACATAGGGGGGCTCTTGTATTTTCACCTTCAAGCTACATTTGTTACTGCTCATGTTGAGCATGAGCAAGTCCCCTGTGTTATCACTGCTACGGGAGATGCACTGGTTACCATCTGGCTTCCAGGTGCATTTTCAGGTACTTGGTGTCACCTATAAAGTCCTTTATATTTAAGCCCTGGCTATCTGAGGGACTGCCTATCTCTTTCTGCCTGTCCGGTACAGGTAGTCCTGATGACTGATTGTTTAGTGAACCTTTGGAGTTAAGACAACCTCCGAAAGGGAGCTCTTCTAACTATCATAAAATTGAGCTGCTATAGTCACGTGACCCTGATATGTGAAGTCCTGCCCCTCCCCAAGTTTCTGACAAAAACCTGCTGATTTGAGATAATGGCTTTGAACTTGGGACCATATGAGTAGCTTAATGACTGCAAATTTTAGATTTACAGCCACACGACTCACTTAATGACTACCATGAAATAGTTGTAAAATTGGGTCCAATCATGTGGGAAATTTTACTTAAGAGATATGATAACTTAAGAATAAAATTCTAGACCCAATTGCAAGGTAGAGAAATATTGTATATATGTGGTCGGAATGGAGGAGCTCACATTCTAGGACCCCCTCAATTAAACACTGTAATCTTGTGGGAATGAGGACACATGCCTTCTCTGTCGCTACCCTGGCCCTTTGCAGCAATATTCCTCCTGAGATACACCCCCCCACCAACACTATGCTTTCATTTTTGTAGCTGTTTTTAATCTGTCTGCCATATTTTATGTTTTATTTTAAGTGTCTAATTAGATTTTGTAAGTTGACCAGACTAAGGGAGTATGCAGTCATAGTAGATTTAATAAATAATAATTTAATAAATAAAACAGATTGACATAAGTTCATAGTATAGAGCTATAACCCTATTTTCTGCATGACTATTCCAGATGATGTTAAAGCAAGGCAAAGATATGTATTCAACTTGTTATATTTCTATATCTTGTTTTTTTCAGATTCTTTTGACTTGAGGTTTATAAGATTGATTGGTGGAAAGCTAGTCTTTCTTTTTCTTCCAGATCTGTAGACCAATGCCCAATATTCTTAGCTACTCTACTAGTTGGGAAACTTTGAATTCCATACATTTGGGAGACGCTCAGATAGAAGAAAGCAAGAGTTAATATATAAGGTTGACATACGCTGCTGAAAAGAATGTGTAAACTCCCCCCACTTAGTGGCATTTTTGTCTTAGCACATAGAAACATTGAACAGAAGAGACTGCTGTTTATCTTCTCTAAAAAGATAGGACTGGTGGTACTTTTCTAGGGGAGAAAAACAAATTAACTTTGAAGCCGTTCAATTATCCACAGGACAAGCCAGACGTAATATTTTAGTCCTTGGAACTTACCTATTATGTAAGTTGCAGGATCAAAATAGTCTTTTGGGCTTGCTGTAGTAGGAATGAGCCATGTTAAAGCTGCACTTTTTTCACAGTATTGGTCTTGAATAAAACCTCTAATCTGAGCATAGTATGTTTTACCATCTTGCTCATCAATCACTGAAACAACATCTCCAATTTGATAGTATATTCCCTAGAAAAGATACAGATTGTTAAAAATGTAAAATGAAAAAGCTTAACTGCAGCTGATAGATTCTGTTAATTTATACAACTCTGCCTTTTATCTACAAAAAGTTTGTAGCACCTTCTCTAACACAAAAATGTCCTAAAATATAATAAATATTTAGTGTCTTCCAAAAAGAATTGATATTACTCAAGAGATAAAATGCATTTTAATAAAAATAATAGCATCTCATCTGACAGAAAAAAAACAGCATATTTGATTGATTATGTGTTATCAAGTTAGATCAATGTCCAGCAACTATACAGTCAGATCTTCTCCAGGATAATCTATCCCCAATTGGCCGTTCAGTCTTCCAATGATGCAACCATTGTGGCTATAATTGAGTCCATCCACATTTGTGCTAGTCCTCTTATTCTCATTCTTTTTTCAGAGTTATGGTCTTCACACAATGTGACCAAAACTTAATAGTTTGAGCATAGTCATTTTTGCCTTAAGAGAATTCTGATTTATTCCATAATCCATCTATTTATTTTCATGGTTACCGACTGTGTTCTGAAAAATTTCCTCCAATATTAAATTTCAAAAGTATCCTTCTATCTTGATTCTTCAGACGTCAAGCTTCAATTTCTAGTTTCCATAAAGTATTATAGAGGGAGTATAATATTTTTAGATAGACTCTGGATTTGTCTCTAAGTTCCCCCGTCATTGTTACCCAACTAAATGCTGATATATGGCATATTTCTTGACTGTTTCCTTTACTGATAACAGTCAATCTAAAAAGAGAGAAAGTATTAGGTTGGTGGCCATACTTCTCATTAGTTTGATTGTCTTTATAAATGTAATTCAATTTTTTTCACTGTACTACTAGAGCATGTGTATCAGAATAATGACATCATTCTATAAGCTATTAATGCTTCCATTTTTAAAACCACAGGAATTTTCTTCAACCCAGTAACCCAATATACATTCAGCATATAGATCAAAAAAACTAAGGCGTATACAGTCTTATCTCCCTTTTTTGCCAGCGGGGACTATCCTATTTCATAATGGTTCTTATAGGCAGTGGCTTCCTCTACTGCAGGGGTGTCTAACCCAATTGCATCGCGGACTGTATCGGGATTGTTTTTTGCCCTTGCGGAGCAGTGGCGGCCATGGCCTAGGCAGGCTGTATCTGGCTCCTGGACCACATATTTCACATGCCTGCTCTACTGTGTGTAGATTTCTCATGAGGATGAAATATTCCAAAGATCTCCAGGTGAAGCAATGAAGAAAGAAGAGAAAAAATTATGACATGGCTGATGAACTGACAAAGCTGGACCAACAGAATCTCTGTTGATAACGAAAAAAATGAGACATCTCCCACCTATGCTCACAACAACCATTTCTTGTGATATGACTGCAAGATAGCAGGTCCAAGCAACAGGGGTTGAGAAAAGCCATCAAATTCTCAAGACAGTAGAGCCTTTAAGAACAGTGAGGTCTGTCTAGGCTTTACTTCCTAACTTTGGATTTATAATTATTTTAAAAGAGCTCTCCCAAGCAAAATGTTTGAAAAACAAAATAAATGGATAAAGCTAAATAATAATTGAAGAAAGTTAAAAAAAAAGAAACAAATTAAGAGACAAAACAATTTTGGGATATTGGGATTTTTGAAGTAACAAAATAAAAAAATAAAATATTTGTGGGAATATAGTCTATTAAAAAAAGAGATGATTGGTTGAAATTTGAAAATACAGACATTTGAGATGTTGTGTTTACAGAAATGGGACACTAGAGGGGACTAAAATACCAGACAAGAAAAAAGAAATAAATGGGAAGTTTGAGGGGAGGGGAATCCTGCCTTTTATCTTTAATTTAAAAGAGGAAGAGTTAAATTTATAAAATGACAAATAAAGGTATGATTTTAAAGAATTTTTGAAGGATTTGGAGAGTAAATTGACCTAATAATGCAATTTTGAGAACTCTAAAGAAGAAACTAAAAAATGGAAAAATGAATAAGAATCAAAATAAATCTTTGCTATGTTCATAAGCATAAAAGAAATTATGAACCAACAAGACATGAAACAAGTTCCTATCAACAGACCAATACTGGAAAATAAATAAATTGTGGTTTATTAAAAAAAACGATTGCAGAATGGAAAAAACAAATGATGAGCTGAGAGATGAAAAATGATTTGGGAAAGGATTTAGCATTAGATTTTATTTATTTTTTGCTTAAAAAGGGAGTACTAAAAACTTGAACTCTCTTGAGAAAAAAAAGTTTGATTGAAGATTTAATGAATAACAACACTAACTTGATGAATTAAAGATCAAGATTTAAAAATAAAAAATCACAAGAGCTACTTTTGGTCTAATGCTCAAAATACCAGGCTACAAATGAGAAAACTGTGGGTCCTACTCCTGCTTTAGGCATAAAAGCTGACTGAATGACTTTGGATCAGTCATTCTTGTCTCAGCCCAAATTACTTCACAAGATTGTTGTAAGGAAAACTGAAGGAAGGAGTATTGTGAGTATTATATTCTCTACCTTGATCTTCTTATAAAAATTACAGGATTTAAAAAAATATTTAAAAACTGTCAAAAGCAAAAGAAAAGAACAAAGTTGAATTATTTGATCAGGATTAAAATAAGAAATATTTCTATACAATTCTGGAAATCCTTTGTGGACTTTTTGATGATATTTTGACAGAGATGGCAATGATTTCTGGATCTATGGATGAATGGGAGAATGTTATGGAAACAAATGAATACTTTTATGGTCAGATTAACATGACCCTAAAAATCCACTTTATCTGTGTCCAGTGATTGGAGCATAAGCTTAGTAACTATCATATTAAAAGCTAAACCACAAATTCTAATTATTATTAAGTCACTGCACTGTCTCCAAATATCATCTTTGCTATAAAGTGTTCAATTCCAGTCTTTTTCAATTTACTGATACCTAATATATCAATGCGTAATTGATTTCTTTTTTCCTGTTTTGAGCTCCCATGTTCACATTTTTTATGTTCCAGCTTTCACCTTTATTCTGTTATGGGGTGGAAAAATAAACACTTAAGGGGCAGGTAATAAATAACTGTTGTGCAAGGCAATTTAGTTCAGCAGCCATCAGATAAAAGATCAAAACAAAAGGAACATTGCTGGAGACCCTCTGTCTAGGATATCCTAGATGTTTGACTAGCTCAGATTGTGAGAGTCACATGAGTGAATGGGCAAATAAGACTAAAATTGTAGGTATAAAATGTTATATTTTAACAAAACTTAATTCATTAGAATTGTATGTTTCTATGCTTAAAATAACTAAAAGATTCTAAGATAGTCCTTTAACTGCTATTAGGGAAAGAAGGTCAGTGCAATCCCAGCGGCCTCCCTATTACTTTCTGAGCTGATATTTTCTTTTCCTTTACTGTCACAGTTGAATCCAAGAGAAAAATGAAGGTTTCCTTCCTAGCTGGAGCCAACTAGAAACACGTCAGTCATGATCAGACTGAGTCAGAAACTGGAAAAGTACCAGCAAGCATACAGAGTTTTCATTGGTCAACTCAGTCACGTGATCAGCCAGGAGGCAAACCCCATTTCTCTTGGATTCACTGCTCAGCCACAACAAAGAAAGAAGTACCATTGGGTATTTTTCCTTTGCAAGTTTTCCCTGCAACTTTAGCATACCTATGCTGTATAGTCATTTCAAATCAACTTGCAAACTGTTGATCAAAGCAATTGTGAAGGACCTAAATGCATGCGTGCGTAAAGGGGAGAGAGGAAGAAAATTAATTGCCTCTATGTGGGAGTTTTAAGATAAGAGTCAATTGGATTTTGGGAGAAAAATTCATGCCTACCATCCCCAAGAAGACACCCAAGCCCAAGTATAGGAAGGCCTGGGGGGGAGTATGTCTTTATTCTTGAATAAAAATTTACCATTACACTTTAGAAATACATCTTCTTCTTTT
The DNA here is from genome assembly GCA_017656035.1 of Myanophis thanlyinensis. Taxonomy (NCBI): domain Eukaryota; kingdom Metazoa; phylum Chordata; class Lepidosauria; order Squamata; family Homalopsidae; genus Myanophis; species Myanophis thanlyinensis. The sequence continues at coordinate 651 of JAEANM010011898.1, read as the reverse complement.
TTCAGCTGTTCCTGTTAGGGGTCGCCACAGTGAATCATCTTTTTCCACCCAACTCTATCCTTGGCATCCTCTACTCTTGCCCCAATCATCTTCATGTCTTCTTTTAGCACATCCGTATATTGCCTCTTTGGCCTTCCTCTTGACCTTGTCTGACAGCTCCATCTCCAACATCCTTCTACCAATATAATCACTCTCCCTCCTCTGCACATGTCCAAACCATCTCAATCTGGCCTCTCTGACCTTGTTCCCAAAACAGCCAGCCTGTCCCTCTTATGTGCTCATTCCTAATCCTGTCCATCCTGGTCACTCCTAAAGAGAACCTCAGCATCATCATCCCTTCTACCTCCATCTCTGCCTCTTTGTCTTTTCCTCACTGGTACACTCTCTAACCTGTACAGCATAGCTGGTGTCACTACTGTCTTATGCACCTTTCCTTTGATTCTTGCTGACACTTTTCTATCACACAACATTCCTGACACATTTCTCCACCCATTCTAACCCGCCTGCACTCACCTCTTCATCTCTTTTCCACACTCCCCATTGCACTGGACTGTTGACCCCAAATACTTAAAATTTCTGCACCTTCTTGACCTCAGCCCCCTGTAACCTCACTGTTCCACTTCCCTCCCTCTCATTCACACACATGTATTC
>JAEANM010011897.1:0-15058 GCA_017656035.1 Myanophis thanlyinensis | reverse complement strand
GTTCATGAAATGGTGCCATTGCATCGCATCCTATTCTGGCCCGGCCCCTCTGTCAAATTTTAGAAACCATTGTGGCCAGCGAGTCAAAAAGTTTGCCCACCCCTGTTCTACACTGACTGGGGTGAAAACATGTCCAAAATGTATTGCATACATGCAATCAATATCACACTGGCATTGTTGACAGAGATTTTTTTTATTTTTCCCTACATTTAATTGGGTTAAAAATAATTTAATTATATTAGTAAATACAAGCATTACCTTTAAAATCCTAATTGATTGGTATCTAAAAAATTGTTCTTCTCCTACAACATCCAATCATCTTTAAAATTCCCAGAATGATGTTCATACACTCTTTTCTTGGCAACTTATATCCCTTGGACTTGTTTCTTGTTATCGGTCTACTTTTTATGATCAAGCTAGTATTGATTCATCATTAATGCATTAATATAATCAACTGATCTGAATACATACACACAAAAAACCAGCTGATCTGAATACATACACACATAGATTATATTTAACCATTTTAAAAGAAAGATTACAAACCAATATATACAATATAAAGTAAGAAAAAGAAAAGAAAAAAGAGATCAAAGCGAAAGTTTAAAGTACAAGAAAGAAAAAACTAATTTAAAAAACCCAAAAATATAAGAAAGGATATATCTCTGAAAGAATGACCCAAAATGATACAGATTGTCTGGTTTAAGATAATTTTAGTTCTTATATTATAATTTAATGTAGAAGTAGCTCCCAATCTTCTTTAGAGTAGCTGTAAGTACAATTAAAGACTTATTTTTATATTGACAACTCTTTTATTTCTGAAATATAACCCTTCTAATCATCAAAACTATAAATCATAAATTCAGGTTTTCTTCTGTTTCACGCTTGCACAGCCCGGTTCCAAACAGGCCATGATCTGGTATTGGGCCACAGCCTAGTGGTTAGGCATCCCTACAGGAGATGATAAACTTTAAGACAAGGTAAAAATAATAAGAAAATAAATAAACTCACTTGCACAAATGGAACTGTGTGTGCAAATATGTGCACCTACTGCTCACATGAGTGGAACTGCACCCCACCACTTGCGTGGCCTGGTTCCAAACAGGCCACAACCCAATACTGGGCCACGGCCAGGGGCTGTGGACTCTTTTAGTAATGGATGAATAAAATAAAGCTTAAGACAAAGTTAAAATAATAAGAAACTCACCCATCTTTTTTATTACTCATATTGATGTGTTTTCCTTGTTTTCTTTTTTGTTGTTTTATTTTCCCTTGATTATTTTATTGTTCTATTTTACTTTCACTTTGTTTAATTTTCTTTTTTATTTCTTTGCTTTTTTTACAGTTGTGAGCCACCTAAGGGTAGCCACACTGCGAGATAGAGAACAAATAAATTTAAGAACAACAATCCCTGGGTGAGACACCATCTTGACATGGTTGTGGGGCTTGTATGCTCTGAGGAAGATGAGAAGTATACAAGAGCTTTAACCATACTAGATAGGTCTCATCAGAGGAGTCGGACAAAGAGTGTCTCTCCCATAAAAATATGGTGATATGTGAATTACAGAACTCTATATTGGCTCATTCACTCCACCCTAGTCTCAGGTTAACAAGGATCACACTAGATGTTGGAATTTCTGAACATTTGGCGAAAAATAGGCTACAGGACTCAAGACTGTTGGCTGAGTAACCAGGGCCAGCACCTGCAAAACTACTGGAAGAAAAGGTGTTTACCCATCACAAATATATAGTAATTGAAAATAAAGAAATAATGATTTGTTATTAGAGATCAAATCCAACAAGAAGATATTAGAAATGAATATATCAGTTCTGAAAAGAGTAACATTATAATCAGAAATAACAGAACAGAATTTAGTGGAGGTAGGTAGATAGATACTAGATAGATAGATAGATAGAGATAATATGAAATATAGTATTCACAGAAGTAGTATAGAAAGAATTGCAAAGGTCTACAAAGGGTGAAAAAAATCTAAGACTTGCCAGAAGTAGCTCAGACTGTAGAGGCAAGCTACCACCAACAACCCAGTTGGCAGTAAAGGAATATAGCATATAGAATTGATTTATTTTGCAAACCAGGTACCTTCTTCTCTGACTCAGAAAAATTAAAACTCTCTAACTAAAGAAGTAGAAGAATAGAAACAAAAACTAAGCATCTAGAAGAGCACTAAAATATCAGAATAAGGCTTCCTGCCTTGAAGCTTGTTTCAAAGAAACAACTAGCACAAGATTAAAAGATGCAAATAGTGCACTATTGAGTACAAGCACCAATTCACTGCAAGTAATAAACTAACTAATGTACATCCCAAAGGTGCTTTTTTCAAGAGGCAACTGGATTTCTGGTTTTTCTTTGAAGATGTTTTTCTTCTCATCCAAGAAACTTCTTTAGAGCTAAAGAAGCTTCTTGGATGAGAAGCGAAACATCTTCAAAGAAAAATCAAAGTCCAGTTGTCTCTTGAAAAAAGCACCTTTGAGACAACCATGACCTGAATGACTGAGAATCTACATAGACATTCAACTATGTACTGCACAGATGCAGTTATAACTGAATGCCTGGGATGCAAAATAAATGAAGAAGAAAAAAAGTCAAACAGTATGATACCAAGATGGAAGATTAGACTGGAAAATAAGATTAGCAAATTAAGTTCAGGTGCAAGCAAGCTAGAACATATGACAGAAAAGGAGCTAGAGAACAAAAAGATCAAAGTATACCTAATGAAGAAATATCATTTAGAAACAAGGAAGATCAAGAAAGCACTGGAAATAATAAAGCATCAAATAATAGCTATAGGTATACCCAAAAAATCAGCAGATACAAAGCTTGAATTGCAAATTATGGGCAGGACTTGCAATTTCAATACAATCCAATATGTTTCTACCAACCCATCAATGAACAGATTGCAGTGAATCAGTTAGTACCTGACAAGTGTAGTTCTGGATATAGGATAATCCAAAGAAATACAAAAAGAACACAATTTGATTAAAGGAGGCAAATTAGATTTAAAAAGAAAATAAAATGAAGGAATTCGTTATAACAGAAGAAATAATAGATCAAGGAAAGACAAGAATTGGTCAGCATGAAGGATTCCTCCCCAAACTGGCTACTGAAGAGCAAAAATAAACCAAAAAAAATTTCTTACACACAATCTGCTGAGCTTGTTGCCAAAGCTAATTGTTAGTCTTGCCCTCTTGATTTGAATTGGGGAACTTAAGGAACCACCCAAATAACTTTTGGATGGTTATGAATCCAACCAGGAGGGGGAAATTTGAAGACTGCTGCTCACTGTGGGAGCAGCCAGAAAATCAATGGTTGTTGTTTTTTTTACATTTGTTCCTACCAGCAGAATTTTTTTGTAAACATGCCTGGAATTTTAAACTCCAGTTTTTTAATCTTTGTTTTTATCTTGAAATATTAATTGCCTTGCTGAATACTGATTTATTTCAACCCCTAACTGGATTTTGCTTTCTCTCTTTTTTTCTGCTTTTCTGGAAACACTGCATGTGCCTTTGAATGGTGAAAGTGTTTATATTTGAATTATATATTTAAACTCACAAGAGAAACTTGTTTTCAAAGCAGACTTGTTGGGAAGAAGTAGAGATTCAGAAACAATACAGAATGTGGAAAAGATTCACAGAGTAACATGAACTCAGAAATAACAAAGCTGACTTCATACATCTTGCTGAAGCTCAGCCTTGTGCTTTTATATAATAGCAAATAACTGGATGGATAAGTAGCAAATGTGTCTTTTTTAAGAGGCTTGAAGTAGAGTGGGAAATGGACTTATTACATTTAATTGGAAATTATCTGTTTTTTGGGCAGGTATATAGATTGGTTTTGGAGATTACTGTATTCAATTAATCAGCAATTGATAAGAGATGTTATTAAGAAACAAACATGAATATTTGATAGGGGTCCAATTAGGGTTAAAGTCATAGTAAATTTTCTACAAGTTGATTACATTAACAGTTTGTTAAGAGAGAAGTTTAAATTGTTTTTATCACCAGGAATCTAAATGATGCAAATTAAGAAGATAATGCAATCTCCTGGAAGTCAGGACAATCAAGAAATATATTCAGGTTGAGATACATATATATGTACTGAAATGTTGCTATTCAAAGATTTAAAATATGGATTATAAACATTTGCTGTATTGTAAAAAATGGATTTTACTACATAAAACAAAACTTTATCAGACATTGGATGACTGCAAGCAACCTTTCAGTATCTTTATAAGATCGCAATTTGTATGTCAGCCCAGATTAAATATATTATAAACTGCGGAATATACTGTATCTGAAAATTAATTTTAATACATTTATTGTTAAGTTTTATCATGTTAACAATACACATCTCAAAGGCAACTTTTTATTCCTTTTCCAAATTGTGTAAGTTTGCATGTTTTATGAATAAGTTTGTCTTTATTTTTTATCAATTCTTGCCTGACTAAATCATTTCATTTGCAGAAGCAAGCCTTTTTTAACATTCTTGTAAGCATTTGACGGACTTTTATAATTATTTAATAATCATAAATTTGTGGCACTGTAGAATTTTTAGAATCTTAATTGCTGCCAAGCATTCTATGCAAATTTTATTTTTCTTTAAATTCTCTTTACAGCAAACTTATCATTTATTGGAGAAATGATGTCTGGGTAATGCTGCATGAGACCATGAATATATGCTGACATTTTGGAAGCCACCCTGCTAAGTTCCTCAGAGCAAATGAACTCTGTAACAGATGTTGCTCATGATATGCTCTGTGTTCAATGGAGTAGAATGACAACCACTTGCTAGCTATCGTTTAGATCAGGGGTCTCCAACCTTGGCAACTTTAAGACTTGTGGACTTCAACTCGCAGAATTCCTCAGCCAGTTTTGCTGGGAGTTGAAGTCCACAAGTCTTAAAGTTGCCAAGGTTGGAGGCCCCTAATCTAAATGATAGCTTATATTGCCTTTCTTATTTGGCTGTTTATAAATTTTCACTAATAATTCCATTCTAATAATTTTGAAAAAATCTTTGTTGCATCATGCCAGAAACTCAACACATCCATTTTCTGTTTTGGCCTTTACCATGTAATTGGTAAAAGCCTGTTTGCAATGTATATATAAATTAAATGGCATAGCAGTCTGATCACTTTTTCTTCCTGAGCTACAAAATCTAGTTCTTGAACTATATACTTCTCACCAGTCTTGTCAATTCTGTTGCTAACTGATCTAGAGCACAATCTCAAAGCGGAAGTGCAAACTGCATATAGCTTCTAAAAAAGTGAGTGAAACACAGAGTCCATCTTGGGCAGAGGTTGGATTAGAAGATCTCCAAGATCCTCTGGACTCCTATGATTTATGTCATTTTTATTTAATTGCTTAGTTTGACTTATCTTACTTTTTAGAGCTCAGTGCAGCTTACAGTATGCCACACCAACTCCCTACAAACAAAATACAGGTTATGTATCTCTGATTTAGACTACTTAGAACTGTGATCTCTTTAGGGTTAAAAGAACAGGTATGCATTAATTCAGTCACAACCATGATCACAATTTATAATATTTATACACTTATAATATTTTTTCCACTCCAGATATTTGCTTTATAGAACTTTTCATCTTTTTAACATCTTCTCTCATATCTTCTCTAAACTTTATAAACCTTTCATCCATTCTTTTTTCAAAAGCATCAATTTCATGTCTCATCTGATCAAATTTATTCCCCATTTGTTCAAAACATTCTGAAGTATGTTTTGTGCGACTATTTTTCCATAGGTTACTTTAACAAGTCCATCCTGCCTTCTCTTACCATTTTTTCTAGAATTTGTGCAACTATTTTTTCAATCCCAAAGTGATAATGTCTTGAGCAGGCAAAATAAAAAAATAACTTTATATAGGTTCAAATCCCAAAAGGATATGACCAACTGAAGAGAGCAAATCAGCTCGAAATAGATCTATATTGGCCTCCCTGAATTTTTAAAATACCAGCAGAATAAACAATTGGCATATATATATATATATATATATACTGGAGCAATGTTGGAGTTTAGCAACATCTGGAGGGGGGCTCCATCCATGCAATATATAGAGACCCAGATACTGAATCATCTGTATTATCAACTTTGCCAACCTGTGGCACGACGCTAACGTGTCTATGTAATTCTCAAATGTCTCTTGAGCTTTTCATAATTATGGAATTGGTATAATGGAATTGATATACAGTGGTACCTTAGTGTTCAATTACTTTGAAACTCATCAAATTTGTTACTGGATGCATTTGATGTGAAAATTTTTCTTGGTACCCATTGTTTGTTTGGAACTCAATGCATAAGCTAGAACTTTTTGGGGTTAGCTTGTGACTCGCTACATTATTCCTTATGGGAATTTTTGGGGGGTACTCATTGCGCCTCCCAGAACCAATTAACGATGAGTATCGAGGTACCACTGTATGCTGTTATTACTATGTCAGTCGCATACACTATTTCAGCTGATTAACCTATATGTGCCAAGAGTGGGTTTAACCCCTTGAAGATGACTCTGAAGTTGCTGTGAACAACACAGAGGAGGAAAATTGGGTTTCATCGTATGGAAGATATTAGCCTCATTCAAGTCAGTCCCCACATGCATGGTTGACTGCATGCACAAAAGGGGCCTGTCCAAGTTGTACAAACATGCAACCTCCTGCACACTTGCATATTAACTAAGCATCGAAACTAAAGCCAGAGGAAGTCACAACACATTTCATTACTGGTCTCAGAGCTACTATTCTTCAGTAAAGGAACTCTGAAGTGTGGCTCCAGAACAGACTTAGATGACAAAGTACCAAGAAACCCGAGATGTTAATAAACTGCATTCCAGTAACACAGTGAGGGATGGTTTATTGCTCCATGGTTTAACTGAATAAACCACAGTTGGCTGGGTTTACACCATGTCAAACCAGAGTTTACAATCACAACCTCCTAAATACCAAGCAGCAAATAACCACCTTCTGACTAGCATACTCTGTGAATATTGGCATAACTTGGTTTTATGCAAATTGCTGTGCACTGTATATCTATAAAACCCACGGCAATGCTTTAATTATAGGTAATTCCATCACTGGCCTACCTGAACTGGGAACTTCAGGCTGTAGAGGGCACTTTCCTCTCAAAGATGTAGCATTTTCAAAGGAAGGCAGAAAGAAAACACCTTGAGGGAAAGTGGGGGAAAATCAGAATAGTAACAAAGGAAAACTAGGAGAGAAATCAACTTCTGCAAATTAAATTCATTGCAGATAAATTAGCATACCTTTATAGTAATGTGGACCAAACCATTAAGAGCTTTCTTTTAAAGGATGTGGGGGAAACAGCTTAAAGTGGTGGTAGGAATCATGTAAACTTGCCAGGTCTATTCAGAAAAACCAGATACTTTTTTTGTGGCGTTCTATAATAGGAGCAATTGGTTCTGTTTTTCATTCCCAAATTAAGTGACGGCTGCTCTATCAGGTAGTAGTACCATTAAGAACCATTAATGGGATCTATTTGTTTTATTTGGATGATTAGGATTAATTTCTTTCCCACTTATTACCTGGAGGTCTATCCATCTCACAAAATTTGAGTTTGCACAACTTATTGAAACCACTTAATTACCTGGGCTGGCTTGCATAATTTGCTAGGCTAAATTATGTTGGGTTAATTTATGGATCAACCTGCTGTAGTCCTGCAGTCCAGAGAGTGTCACCAGATGTTGCCTTCTCCAAAATTCATCTCTAAGATGCAGATCTATTTGTCCTTTAAGGTTGCTGAATTACATTTCCTAGCAGTTAGAAATTGCTCAGCATATGAACACCAGCCACCCTTATTTGGTTAAAAGTATAGCAAAGGGATAGGATTTGATTGTTGTGAAAAGGCAACAAATAGTTATTTATGTTCTGTTACTAAATTCTTACTGGAGAGGGACAAATGTATGAGTTTTTAAAATGTGGCTACCACAGATCTCAAAACCTTTACATGAAAAATCAATCTTGCACTCTGTAGCCAGTAGTTACAAAAACAGTTTCATTCATATTCATATTTTAAACAACATTTCCTGCATTTTTTTTTTCCTATAGAAAAACGGCTCCATTTCTGCTAATACAAACCTACATATCTTAACAACCGTGAGTGCTGAGAAAACAATACGCACAATTTTGTAAATTTAAAATTCAAGGAGCTTAGATACCGTACCCAAAGAATCCCTCCAATGTCTCTCTAATTAGGGTCTGCAGGAAAAAGGGGAAAAATAGCCAGTGATCCTGGAATTAATCCTTAAAAAAGCAAGTGTTTAAACTAAAAAGCAAGAAGTGTGTTGTGTGGCTTTATAGCAATATGACCTGCAGGAATTAAGAACTGAAATGTTTTGGCCTGGAAGTAATCCTTCTCACTTACATACCCCTGAGTGTCATGTAATTGTTAAAGATTCAGAGGCCTCTTTTTTTTTTTTTAGAAAAAAGAGCAATCTAATTTAAAGTGAAAAACATAATAATTGTTACTGTTGCCTGGAATTTTAGTCTTCGTCATTAGCTTTTAAAGAAAGGGGGTACTAATATTTTAGCGTGTCATCCATGTCTCCTTCTGAAGGTCAGGAGATCATAGGTTTTCCTTTTTGTCAAAGCCATTTCTTTTTGGTTTTGTTTTTTACATGCAAAAATAGCCTTTTCAGTAACCAAAACAATAGAGAATATATTCTGGAAGCCCACGAACACACCTGCAAGTATATTAAGAAAAATGCAGAGTTGATTGGGAAAGAAAATGACATCACCACCCATAAATTTACCACTTGTGGAACGTTATATATAGGATCAATATTTTCTATTTGTTTAATTCTCACATCTAACTGATGCTGTGTATCATTTGATTTGTTACCTATGGATGCATCACATATATCAAATGTGCACATTTTTTGTTTATGCACCCTGTATAAAGATTTGACTTCCCTTTAATAAATGCTTTTTACTTTGCCTGGTGATTCATATTTTGGGGCAAATAAAATCTTTAAGAGTAAAAGTGTTTTCACACTCACATTCAGCTCCATGCTTCGCAAGTTGCCCAAGTTTAAAAGCAATATTATACTTCTATGCACACAAATGTTTTTTTGTGGGGCTGGAAAGGTTTAGTGCTATTAACAGCTAGTTGCCAGGCAGGTACGAATTTAGCAGGTAAAGCGTTTTTCTTAATTTTATCTTCACATCAATAACATTCTTACAAAGATATGCCCACCCTGTTAGATAAAGGTCGGGATATTTACTGTAGGTAGGTGTTCCTTTTAAGCCACGATCGTCCCCATTCTTGCAATCTTTTTCTTGTCAAACTCTTGGCATTTTGAAAAGGGGAGGCCAGACATTGGAATAAATTTAGCTAGAGGCTGGAAATGAAGAATAGGTTAAAACAATCTTGGTTAGAAAGGAGAATAGGCCCCGTAAGACAGAGGCAGAAGGTGATGGAGGGCATTTAATATTTTCACAGCACAGAAATACTTCCACATCTATGAAGAATAAAAACCCTTGGTGGATAGTCTGCTTTGCAAAAATGTTTTGGCTAATGTAGCAAAAAAATAGTAACGTTTCCCGTGAACTGTACAGTTCTAACCTGCATTTTGGCTTCAGTCCTGTTCACGTGCCACAATCCCAAGCTAATCCTATTCCAAGTGTCCCAACATTGCTTTGGCCTAGCTCCCAAGTCCAGAAAGATATTTCTTTTTCACATTGGCCAGTAACTGTTCAAAGTGGCAGTTACAACAGGAAGAGAGGTTGAATTGGAATGCTACCAGCAACCAATGGAACCTTTGCTAATAGGCGCATTCTCATGAACTTTGACTCTTGATGACATCTACATCTGGGCAACCAAGCAGGATCATCCCCTTCCCTGAGAAATGTACACAGAGTAATGGATTTTGAAGGTACCACAGTTCTTATCTTATTGGGTAGATTGACAAAAACCCCAAAATTGGCCATCTTACAAAAAGAAAAGGTCCATCTATGCAGTCGTTAAGTGTGAATACAGAGTTGATGGCCAATAATTAGCCAACGTTACTGTAGCATAGGAAACAGTTCTGATATTTAAAGGCCCTAATCCCGTGATGGCGAACCTATGGCACAGGTGCCACAGGTGGCACACAGAGCCATCTTGCTGGGCACACAAGCTGTTGGCCAACTTACCTCCAGCTGAGCATGCACATACGATTGCACATGCACGCATGCACAATTGCAGAGACCCAACTGGTCTTTGGGCCTCCACTGTGCATGCGTGTGATTGCAGCAGGAAATCCAGCTGCTCTTTGGAACTCTCCTGCGCATGCACACGTGGTTGCTCATGGGTGTGTGAGTGCCTGCGTGCAGCACATGTGCATTGCATGTGCAAAAGCTGCATGAATGCACAGATGGTGCGGTTGCATATGCAGCGCACATGGAGGAGCCACACGCATGCGCGGATGGCACACGCAAAGTGCGTACTGTTCGGCACTCGATAAGTCAAAAGTTCGCCATCACTGCCCTAATCTGTCCAAGAACATTTTTACTCAATTGCCATTCACCCTAAAACATCTGGAACAGCTGTTTTACAGGCCTCCACAGCCTTCCTAATCACCTGGGCTGCCTCCAGAACAGAAAGACATGTGTTTTAGAAGCCGCACGGTAGTGCGGTTGGCGCGTGCAAAGCACACACACACCGACCCAGTAGTAAAACCAGTTGAACTCCATCACTGATGTTAACAATTTATAAGGAAAGGAAATGATTACAATGTTAAAAACATGGAGCAAATGAGGAAAAGAGAATAGAAGGAACTGAAGTATCTTAGGGAGATTAAGGGACAGTACAAGAGTAGCTTTCAAATCGGTGTAGCTGGTAAAATGGAGGACAATTTTTCCTCAAAAGCCCATTTTAGAAAAGAAGGATTAAATTCACACTGCATTTTCTATAGATTATATTTTCCTGCTTGTCTGTGGAGATTCTCAGTCATCATGGTTGTCCCAAAGATGCTTTTTCAAAAGGCAGCTGGACTTTCTGGTTTTATTTTGAAGACTTTTTGCTTCAAGCAAAACAAGGACAGTCCAATTATACTTTCCTGCCTTCCAGGCAAAACCCATAATTCCACTGTGTTCATGTTGCGGGAAATGGATTATGGATGGGTATGCCTTAAAACACAGGGAAAAAAAAAGAAGAAGCTAGGACTCAACATTTTTAAAAAAGTTAATGGAGCACTTTTGGGTGAACCTGGTAAGAGATGTCAAAAGAAAGAGCATATTTTAAAGAAACTTTTCTTGAAAGGTCAGAGATCAAGTTTACATCGAGCCTGTAGCTCTAATTGAACCAATCTGCAGATGCTTTTAAAAAAAAATGGATTTCAGGTTCAATAGACTGGCGATGCTTAGACTAACCATTGAAGATCTATTTCAGTACAAATTCTAAGACTTAGCCAGGTTTCTGCAATCGAAATGGCTCTATAGCTACCTTGACTTATAAGCGTGATTGAGCCCACAATTATGGTCATAGGTTGTGCCAGTTGTTTAGCAGATCATCACATGACTGAACCAATTAGTGACCTGTTTGGTGGTGGTCATTAAGTGAATACTGTGGGTGTTAAGAGCATGAGGTGGACGTTAAGTGAACAGAGCAGTCATTAAGCAAATCCATTGTCTGCAATGGGCATATTTTTTTTCCTGAAAACCAGAAATAAATGCAACCAGTTGTAAGTTTAGGGCTACTTGCACACATATGATTAGATTAAATACGTAGTTTTAGATTAAAATACAGATTTTAATAAAATATGTCTATAAAATATAGATACAAGCTCATTTATGTTGATGGTTCTTGGTTAACCATCACTCATTCGCTTAAACCTGCAGCAATGTTGAACAAGTGGCATTTATGAACAGTCCTCAAAGTTGTGGCCACCGCAGCCTCTTCACAGTCATGCGACCACCGGTTTGCAACTTTCCCTGCCGGTTTGTTTGGTACATTCGTGCTTCTGTTTATAATTGGGGGAACAACGAAATATCCCAACGAGCCTGCAGTGGGACGGGCGAACATTTTATTCCCAAGGCAGTGGGTGGAAACTCCATGAGTCTAGGCACTGTCCTTCTGAAACTGGCACGGTGCCATATTGTAGGCGGGGAAAAAAGCCAAAAAACAAAGATCTTTCTCTGGCCAGCCAAAGCCTCTTTCATCTTTGTGGGTTTCCTCTATTCCATGTAAACAAGAAGAAAATTCTGCATTATTACTGCAGAGTTATTCCTGCCTAAATTGATATTAGCTTGTGTAACTTTAAGGATTGTCCATCCTCCCCCGCAGTCCTCCCCCCCCCCCGCCCCAGCAGCCACTATGTCCTGAAATACTCTGGAGTCTTCGCTCCCGCTTTCTGTCGGCAGATATATGATAAGCCAAGAAGTGAGCTATAATAAGTTTGCACAAACTGTGGAAGAACTATCTTGGCATTGGCTGGGTATATGAATATTGAATCGGCTTGCTTCCTGACACAGGTGAGTGATCAGCGGTTAGCATCCGTGAGCAAAATAAATGAATAAACAAAAAAACAAACAAAAAACCAAGCAGCCCAAATGACAATATATTGAATTTTGTGATTGAAACAAGCTACTTTTCGTTGTTTTAATTGGTATTTAGGCAACGGGTGTTGTAATAGCTTTGTGAAAGATACACCTGCTTAAGTCTTTTTTTATAAACGCTTTAACTACGGAAATGCTCTTTTTTATTGGCTTATTCATTATTCGGAGTAGAAAACAAAGTAGTTTTGTACATCATTTTGTATTAAACTATGTGAAAAATAGTTCTAATTCTGTTGAGAGACTTATTAGCAATGAACCCAAATAATAATGGTCTTTTAAAAAGAACTGAGTACAGAAACGTGCTCTTAGATTCATGTACATTTGTATTTCGGTGCTAGGGCAATTTTCTATAGTCAAAAGAAATAAAGAATGAAACAGGGCATTTGCAAATGTCTTTGTTTTGCACCACTTGTGTTACTTCTGAGACCTTTCTAAGCAACTTCTTTGTAAGAAGCAAGGGGATAAGGCTGACAATAATGTGAAATTGCTGGCCAAAAGTTGCAAGTCTATGTGTAATTGCTTGTAAATTTATGTTCATGCTGACAAACCATACATGTATTTGTAGTTATAATAATTTGTAAAACATGGAAAAGTGTGAAATGAGAGCCACCATCTCTGAGTCCACGGGTAGCCTGATAGATCCATCTTCTTGGGCCTGATATAAAGTTGATTAAAGTCGATCAACTTTAATCAACTTTAGCAATAGCAATAGCACTTAGATTTATATACTGCTTTATAGTGCTTCCCAGCCCTCTCTAAGTGGTTTAGAGTCAGCCTATGGCCCCCAACAATCTGGGTCCTCATTTTACCCACCTTGGAAGGATGGAAGGCTGAGTTAACCTTGAGCCTGGCGGGATTCGAACTGCCAAATTTCAGGCAGCCGACAGTACTGCGTTCTAACTACTGGGCCACCGTGGCTCTTAGGATTTTATTAGCCTGTATTAAATCTGATGCAAAGTCAGAATGAAAACTTCACTTCTTTATTCGATATCAAAACAAAAATGTATCAATCATTTTAAGGCATTAGATGCAGTGGTGGAATTCAATTTTTTTTTAACTACCGGTTCTGTGGGCGTGGCTGGGTGGGCGTGGCTGGGTGGGCGTGGCTGGGTCGATTAACCCTGTAAAGTGGGGAAAAAAAGAGGAAATTTCTTCTTGATGGCTTGCAAACATTAGCGGTGGTTAATTTTTTATGGTTGTTGCCGTCTTCAAATTTCACAGGATGCTAACCCATTTGGCAATATGAAAAAAAATTGCACCTAACCCTAAAATTATTATAAAGCATTTTCTGATCTAATACAAAATATCACAAAGCATATCCTGTGGTCAACTACTAATGCTTGACTGTGCTATATACTGTAGTTCAAGGCAGATACGTATCTGAAGTTTTAAGAACTTTTTCAGTGAAGTTCATGAGAAGCTCTGCCTTTGTTCAAAGCGTTGTGGAATCCGGTAAGGAACAGTATCTGAAACAACGAGTTGCCCAGCACTACTATAAAATAAACTATTTTTAACTTACAGGGAAAATGGCAGCGGCAGATCCTTACATGAAAATTAAAATTGATCCTCAGAACCTACAGATTCAGACGCATACCGTGGAGAAGTTGCTGGAACCCCTCATAATTCAGGTAGACCACATCAAGAGGAAAATGGGCTGTGGGATGAGAAATGGAACATTTTTTCTTTGTGTGGTTCATGTGGTGTCTGGCGCGATTTAGAAAACATACACAGAATTTTGGTTAAAGGAATCTTTAGGCATGTACCCATTCCCATTGACGATACGTGAACTCATACTTGACAATAATATCAATCAGTTTACTACTGTTTTAGACCGGTACAAGCTATGTGTCCAGGAGTGTTCTGGAATACTTGTAAATCTATCTTAAGAGACGGTAAAACAAAAACAGAATTCAACTACATCTATAAAACAGCCTGACTAGAAGTCCAAAATGAGCAATCTATGTTTTCTGGGAGTTGAAGTCCACATTCTCAACGTTTCTGAGTTTGAGAAACACTGGTCCTGTTAATAAAGTGGCATCTAAAACTATATGAAATGCGATAATGGCAATAATATGAAACTAATTTAACCATCATTAACAAACTACAATGGTTCACAAACTTTGCATGCAAAGTTATTAAATTTGATCTGATGTTACAACCATAGACCATGGCTGGCTGGGGGAATTCTGGGAGTTGAAGTCCACAGCTCTTAAAGTAGCTAAGGTTGGGAAACACAGCATTAGATAGTTGAAAAAAAAATTGATAGGCTCCAATGCACATATGTGGCTTCCATATTGACCTTATTGATTTGCTCCCTGCAGATGGTGGGAGGCAGAGGTGAAATTCAGCCATTTTGAGCCGGTTCGCTAGAACTGGTAGTAAATTTTCTAAGCAGTTTGGAGAAGCAGTTGTTAGAAGAAATCTCATTTTGTTTTTTTCCCACTTTACAGGGTTAATCCTGTAAGGAAGGCAGGAAAGAAAC
>JAEANM010011894.1:0-15059 GCA_017656035.1 Myanophis thanlyinensis | reverse complement strand
GGCAGATCCTCAGAAGGCGCCCCGAGTCGGGCGAGAGGGGCAGCCTTGAGCGCAGTTCCTGCCGCCGGGTCTCTAACTCTCGCCCTCGCTCTCTCGAAGCAGACCAGAAAGGGAGGCCCTCCCGCCAGAAAGAGCCGGGAAAGGCCCTAGCGCTGCCGGGAGAGAGCGGCTGCCGGAGCGGCGCGGAGCAGGGCCTGATTGGCTCGGCGGAGAGGCTGCCGCGCTCCCGGCCCGCGCTGGAGTGGGGGGGAGGAGGGAGAGGAGGGGTGGGGAGGGGAGGGGAGGGGAGGCGGGCGCTGAGGCGGGGCCGGGCCGAGCGCAACGAGGAGGGGGCGTCGGCTGCGCAGCCAGCGCGCCTGCCCGACCGGTGGCAACGACGACGACAACGACGGAGAAGCTCGGTCGGCGAGCAGGCGGAGGAGGAGGAGGAGGAGGAGGGGCGGGGGGGTCTCCGGGCCGGGACGGCCGGGCCCCATGGGCGGGTGTGTGGGCTCTCACCACGACTCTTCGGGCAGCCTGAATGAGAACTCGGACGGCACCGGAGGTGAGAGCGGCGGAGGGGCTGGGCTGTTCTTGGCCGAGGCGGGGAAGAGAGGCGAGCAGAGGCAGCTGCTTCTCACAATGGGGAGGGAAGCCGGGAGGGGCCCTCGGCGGCCGCTGCCTCCTCTCCTTTTTTTCATCCGGCAGTCTCCCGTTCTTGGAAGACTTGCCCGTCTGTCCTGCCTTCCTCCGCCCGGAGAGAGCGCCCTGCTTCCTGGAAGTGGTCCTCCTCCTCCTCCTCCTCTTCCTCCTTCCAACTTTCCCCAACTAAAAGGCTTAGCGGGCGCTCTCCAAGAGGGAGCGGGACCTCCAGGGACCCGGGTAGGGCTAGGGGGCAAGGCCCCTGACCTGAAAGAGAAGGTGAGACGGGGGTGGGGCAAGTACCCCCCCCCCAGTCCTCCGTCTCACCCACCCCAGGGATGGAGAGAGAATTGCTCTTCGTCTTCCCAAGGTGGCCTGCCTCTCTCCCTTAGTCTCACCCCCTTTCTATCTCTCCCTCCTTTCTTTCTTTCTTTCTTTCTTGAAAGGACACTAATAAAACAGTGAATCCTTTCTCTTCCAAAGGAACTGTGGGAGCTGCTTATTCTTTATTATTATTATTTTTTAAGAAATACAATGCTTGCTATTGATAACTTTGGATTGCCAACCTCCTGACCTGATGACAGGTAGACATGGGGAATGAGCGTTCCTTTAAGAAAGAGTCATCGGTGTTCACCTATAGTTCGGTGGCTTCTCCTTTAAGGTAGTGACATGGAGTCCCAGTTGTAAATGTGGATTTTTTTTCTTAAAACCCCCCTGCCTTCTGAAACTCCAGAATACCCTGAAGCACATGAAACATCTAATTGTGCCAGAGAATAGAAGTCTGTAAGTTAGAATATTTCTTTCCCTTAAAGCAGACTGCACTCAAAAGTTGCTGGGTGCTGCAGCTAATGTTTGTAGCTGTTTGTAACTCTGCATACAATTGTTTGATAATCAAGCAAGGAGGATAGGTTCCTCCCCCCCCTTTTTTTTTTAACGATTGTCTCCTCTTCTGCCACCTGGAGAGCATTTACCACCCACTTAAGGGTTATGCTCCCTGTTGTTTCTAATAAAACAATGGCTGATGTTCTCCTTAGTGGTATGGCATATAGCTATAGAACATCTATTACAGGAATCTAAGGGTCTGCTTAAGTTATCACCACCAGGACAATGAAATATCACAGGTTTAACTAGTCTCAAATCTAATAAAGTTGCCATTCAGATGGGCCTAGATAATTCACCATGGCTGAGTAATGTCATCCATTGTTAAGAAATTGCCATGCTGGTTAGGTATTATGAGGCAATGGAAGGTCATAGAAGAAATAGTCTTATATGTGATTTTTTTTTTTGCTTTTATCTTCATCTTGTAGCTTAATGAATGGTTAAGGATTTTTTTTTAGTTGAGGGTATCACTATATTAAAGACTAACACTTTGCACAAAGAAAGGATATAAATAGTTGATCACAGTGGGATTATGTATCCTTTTTGGCCTGGATTTACCTATCAGGGTCTTATGTCTATATTCCACATCTGTTGGGCATCATTTTGTATTTTGAAATAAATATCATCTAATATAGCGCTTATATTTTATGGATTGCCCAATCTGTGTGAATTATATGCAGGGTTTAAGGTAAAAAATAATCACTAAAGAGAGATCTGACATTTAGTTGATAATGTGATTCTCAGATGTAAATCCGAATTCGTTGAATATTGCTTGCACAGTAATGTATTTTAGTGGGGGCTTTGTGCTATTTAAATACTGTGAAGTATTTAGGTAGACACTTGCATATCACAGTGGAACAAACCAGGGAGTACAGTAATTTTTCTATTTTTTAAGATGAAATAACTGTAATGTAATGTATCTGTCCAAATGTCACATTCTTAAAATTTTGTCTAAATTTTCTGCTTTTCAGTAATATGCATTTGTGATGAATGCCTAATCTCACTAACCATTTCAAGAGAGATAGCACTGTGTTGAAGTTAGAAATGCATTGCCATTACAACGCTAGTTCAAAAACAGATCTATTGAGGTTGAGACTATGATTACTATCCTACTAGGTCACTTCTGTCTCTGATTTCACTTGCAGTGCTAGATCAGTTTACAGGTTATTGCAAATTATTACAAGCAGATCTTGCACTTTAGAGTTTTATCTTAGACATTCCCAAAATATAGCTCTTCGTTTTTTAGGGCTTTGAATTATAAGAAATTATTAGTGTTTATTAATTCACCACTGATAGGAAAGACCCTCAGTCTCAATTTTTCTCTTGAGACTGCAGTTAAATCTACTAAATACAATAACTTTTGAAAGTATTATAGTTAGCTATGTATCATAATGTATATATGTTAAGTATGTGGGAAAAATTTGACATATACAGTAGCTATCAAGGTATGTCTTTCTTATTTGATTGTCATTTTGTCCTTTATGTACCGGTAGTTTTTCTCCATGATAGATCTGAATTCAGCTGGATATCTTATGCAGAGTTGTTTGGCAGTTTAGTTGACAAAAGGCATGAGAGTTGGTGCATCTCTGTGTTGTAAACTGTTCTTCAACTGCAGTGGGATTTAAAGACTAATGATGCCATTATGTGGTTTTCCTATGTTACAAATAGAGTATCAGCTGAAACCTACCATAAAATTGTTCTTTTTGCATATTAAATTTAAGCCGGACATAAATCAGCAGGTATAAACTGGTAGCTTGGCCGAAATAAATTCCTGTCATGTCATTTGTGTGACTAAGACCTGAGGTGTGTTCACACAACTAGAGCACTGTTGAATGAATTTCATGTGGTTTTCTGCAATCTGCTATTACAGTGATATGGGCCAACATGGCTTATATTACTTTTCTATTCTGAACAGATTCAGTGGTTTTGTGGTTGCTCAGTTTTGCTATTACAATGTTAGTTGATAAACTCTTATTTAAAACCTATGTTAAAACTATTATTTCCTTTGGCAATTGTTAATATCATTAAGGTCTTCTCTTAACTGCAGAATGGAAAAAGAAAAGAAAGCTGTTTATTAGTTTACAGAGACAAAAAACTACATTATACATTAAAAAATAATAAATGTAATGAAAAACTAACATAATTAGAGTGGTAATGGTAGTAAATATTAACTTTTTGTAGACCAATTTATGTAGCTCAGATCTAAACCTGAAGATAAAATAAAAGCAGTATCTTCTCACAGCAGTCACAATTGAACACAATTTAATAACTTCCAAAGAAATTTAGATAGATCAGTCTGCTAATAGAAGCTCCATTTCATGCCAATTTACACATATGGATAAAAAATATAACTCAGACTACCATATATATCAGCACAGAGAGCAACATAGCAATAGCAAAATTATCTTATTGTCTTAGAAATAATGTGATGTTACTGAACTTTCCAGCCAACATCCTTGAGGATAAATCTTGCTAGTATAAATGCCCTTCTGTACAAGACAGAGAGGATGTTAGAAAAATACAAAGTGAAAGGTCTGATACAGAAACCTTTGTAACAATTGTTTGAAACTTTAAATATGTTCTTTTAAGTCCAAATCATGACTCTGACCTTTAAGATATCTTTCTCTGGCCAAGCATTATCAGGAATTGGTGTGAAAGGCTAGTAGGATAAATCAAGGATTGTACTATTTTTTCCAGAGATTAATTTATCAGCAAGGATTGCATGGGCTAGGGTCTGAGCCCAGAAAAAGTTGTTGTAACCTGTATTTCAAATGTCCAGTTCTCATATGGGCCTCCTCTCAAAGACAATCCATTTCCAGCCATATAAAATAGTTTGGCACAGATTGAGGCAAGTGAAGCATAGTTCTTAAAATTTTTGATTTACATCTTTGCAGGCAAAGGGTTGTGTGCCATACAGCAGAAGGCTTGGTACCTTGGCTCTAAATAATTTAACTGCTGCAGGGACAAAGTTATTATCATTACAGCTAGTGTATCTAATTATAGTGTTGGTGGCATTTTCAGCACGTATTATAATTTCTCAAGTTTGTTATTTCCAAGCAGTGAAAGATTGAAAGTAGATTCCTAATATTTGGAAACGTTATTTGGCTTAGTTTGGATACTATTGATTTTTCCCGTTACAATGTCAGTTAACATGTCTGAAGGTAAATAAGACCACTGCCATTTTTAGAGTAATTTGTAATTATTTGTCATAGTAGACTGTTAATGTTATACAGTAAATATAGATGTAAATAAATGAATGAAGAAGACGGGCAACTACTTTATATATGAGTTATTATAGAGTAATCCTTTGACCTTTTGCTGACTTTCTGACATGTGCCTTGCCTTCAAAGTACTCCCAACAATTCAGTTTCATTCTTCTTTTACTCTTATCCTGAGATTAGTACCAAGAAATGGAAGCATGTAACTAAACAAGATGGATAGAGTGTTAAAATAACAACTGTATGAGTTAAATGTCTAGTACTCTGTTTCTGTCATCTTAAAAATACTCCTAAACCAAATATAGTCCTTGGACTATAACTAACCAGAGGAAAATCTATGAGTAGGATTCCAAAGCTAAATGTCAGAATAGGAATAGAAAACATTTTATATTACTAATTCTGGATGTGTTGGAAAAAATGTATTAGCATTAACGAGAACTTAACTTTCTTCTCTCTTCTTTTTTTATGTAAGTCCAGTTCTTATTGTAGTTATTCTAGTATATATTTTTTCATAAAAATCAAGAAACAACATTAAAATTGGAGAGTTATTCTGCCAAATTGACTGCATCTCATTCCTTCCTACAAGTTCAGATTTAGAGACGTTTTTAATGAAGAAAAAAGTAACCCTGTTGCCATATGTTTAGTATTGTTGTAAGGAAAGATGCTATATAAATAACAGTTATACGTGTGTGGTTTAATATATTGCATTTCTGTAATACCATTTGCATGATTTCTAAGGTAAGATTAGAATTGATATAAACTCTTAGCAGTTGCAGAATGTTAACATGGCTTCTAAGCAGTAAAGGACATATGTCATAAAATCCCAAAAATAATATATTTTCAAACTTTCTGATACATATCTAACTGTTATCAAGGAAACTATTTTGTAACTCTTCTGTATTTCAGTTTTTGTCTTAAAACTGAAATTTCCCACAATGGAAAACTAGTTAATTATTGTGATTTCCAAGGTCACCTAAAATCTGTTTGTCCAGGATATGCATCTGTTCTTAATTCAGAATGGGTGGCCCACAGATCTCATTGGGATTTGGATAATTATTACCACAATTGGAAGAGAAAGGTTGGAGAATGCAGCACAGTATACAACGTGATGGGCATGATTGTGAAATGCCTTTGCACAGTATTTTTTTGTGTTTTCCAATTGTCTAAAGAAAAGACAAAAATCCCAAAGTACAGATGCATGGTTCAAAGCATCTGTGGATTTTTGGCTGTTAGAAAAACTAAAACTGGATTTTAATGAACATACGCTCTGGGTTTAGTAGTAGAAATATCTTCTATCAAAGTTGTGCATTATTTATTGTAAAGGAAAGTTTGTGTAGTTTAACATTACATCCTAGTGTTACTTTAATGGCTAGTATAATTCTAGTTTGTCTGATAAACATATATTCTATTCTGGAGGTCCTAATCTGTATTCTTTCAGTATATATGGACAATTTACAGAAACTAAAGTGTTGATAAAGTAATTATTTCTCTATGATCTTCACATTACATCTGAAGTAAATTTCCAGCAACTATTCTCTTATTCCAAACAGAAAATAGACAACCTTTGAAATTCTAGTGGAGAGTCCCATGCTGAAAGTTCATTAAAAATATATAATTTTAAAAAAGGTCTTTCAGAGATTTAATTTAACAAGTGTTCTGTTTATGAACTGAATTTTTAAAAGTAGAAATAAATTGTTTTCTTTAAGTATGTATTCTTCTTATGATCACAAAGAAAGTATTCTACCTATAGGACTTCATAGTTATATTCTAGTTTTATTAATTAGAGCTACTGAGAGGTGAGCGTATGTATTATTGTAATAGGTTCTTAAGCTGTGTGATAGTAAGGCAAGAGGTCTATCTAAGTAAATGGTATTAGAGTCAAACCACAAGGATAATCATATATATGCTTATTCAGATATAAATTCCACTGCGTACAATAGCACATTTCCCTAAGAGGATGTTACAGTATTAAAATTATAGCCTGAGCCTTGCTGTGAAATCACTTGCAATTCTTTAGAAGTAATCTAAAAGTATCACCGGTTCCAGCAGAAGAGAATAGTAGCAAACCTCATAGGTAAACATTTAATACTTCAAGCATTGTTTATATGCAGTGAAAAAATATGTGTTCAACAAGCAGTAATATACACATTGAAACTGTGTGGATTAATAGTTTGGAAATATGTCCTGAGAAATAATAAATGTTGCTTCGGTTGGTTGCAACTTAACTGTAAATAAGATTTTATTTTCAGCTTCTGTTCAGATAAAAAAAAAACTTGGAAAGACAGGTGTGTGTGTGTGTGTGCAGGTAGAAAATGGACCAATTCAAACAGGAAAGTAGCCATTTAAAAATATAAATGAATTGATTCAACAGAAATGGGTTTATTCCTATTGGAACACAATACAAGAATTAACAATGCCATTCCATCTACTAATAGTTAGACAACTGCTCCACAATACTTTGGTACATAATTTAGAGGTAATGACAGCTAGGAACACTTCTGTCAAAAGATTCAGGTGTTGAATGAGAAGTACTTCAAAATTTGAAAATACATAAAGGCCAAAAAAAATCCTAATCAAATTTAGCAAAGGAAAAGAATGAAAATTGATACATAATTGTAGCTTTCAATTATCATAAAATCATAGAGTTAAAAGGGACTTTAGAAGTCTTTTTTTTTCAACCCATGTTCAGTGCAGAATCCACTTGAGCAATATTGTTCAACCTGGTTCAGCCCCATGACTGGGGACTTCCCGGAGTTGAAGTTCACACATCTTAACATTGCCAAGGTTCAGAAATACATCACTTTCAGTGATGGAGAACTTACCACTTTTCTGTGGCAGCCAGTTCTGCTAACTGACAGGTCAGTCAGGAAGTTCTTCCTCATGTAAAACTTGAATCTGCTTCCTTGTAGTTTTAATTTTGAGTCCTGGTCTTGCTCTTTACAGTAGTGTTTCTCAATCTTGGTAACTTTATGATGTCTGGACTATCTCCCAGAATTCCCCAGCCAGCATGCTGGATTCTGAGAATTGAAGTCCACACATCATAAAGCTGCCAAGATTGAGAAACACTGCTTTAGAGCAGTATAGGATAAATCTACTTCTTCAATGTGACAACTCTCCTGATATTTAAAGACTGTAATAATATCTTACATCAGTTACCTTTTTTGTAGGCTGAATGTATGGAGACTGTACTCTCCTCACGGGCTTTGTTTCAGGGCCCTTTACTGTCCTCTGAATCGGCATCATTTTGTCACTGTTCTTTTGAAATTGGGGACCAAGAACCGAATATTTTATTTCATGTGGGATTTGACCACAACAGTGTGAAATGGAATACTGTACTTACTTCCCATAGACTGAACTGTAGGCTCCTAGTAACATGTCCCAAAATAGCTTTGCCTTTTAAGCAGCTGCATTCACATTGATGATTCATGTTTAACCTGTGGTCAACAAGATCTGTTTCAAATGTTCTACTACCAAGTGAGGTCTCCCCCATCCTATACTTGTACCTTTAATTTTTCTTACTCTTGTGTAGAACTTAGTTATTCCTATAAAATTTGACCATATTCATTTCAGCTGCTCAAGCCCATCTAGATATTTCTAATACATTTTCTCTTCTCTAAAATATTACCACCCCCTGACTTTATATCAGCTATAAACTTCCTAAGTGTTATCTCACTTCCATCATCCAAATCATTGATAAATATTTAACAGCATAGTACTTTGTCACATTCTGCTTGATATCTTTCTCTAAGTTGAAGTGGAGCCATGAACAAACCCTCTGGCCCTGTATGCCATGCACGCACTAAATAAATAAATAAATTAAAGAATATATCAGAGACTTGTTGAAGGGTATTCTGAAATTCAGGTTCCTTGCGTCTACAGTGGGGCACCCCGAAGTATCAAGTATTGATATTCAAGCGTTGATGGAACAATTCAAGCGGCCATTATGGTTTGTCACACAGTCAATCAAATTGTTTAAACTGGATTTGACATTTTTTCCCATCTATTGAGTCCTTCCCCAAAGACCTGGAAAAGGCAGGTGTTAGTAATTAATGTTAAAGGTATTGTCCAGAATGTAAGCTGCTCCAATCGTGGCACATTTGTCTAATCCAAATTCCACTGCAATATCTTGGCTGTATATTGGAGCAGCATTGAGCAGCAATTCCATTGCATGTTGTTTTTTCATATACTTTAGATCATCCATGTAGAGGAAATGAGATAGCTTGGCAGATATTTTTTTTGTTTGATAGCCCTGGCCTGACTTGTTCAGTAATGATGACAGAGGAATTAACGCAATGACAAACAGAAGTGGTCATACTGAGTGCCCTTGAAAGATGCTTCTTTTGATGTTAACTTTTATCAGTCTATCATCATTGACAAGCAACTATGCTTTCCACTATGCACAAAGGTTCTGATGTTTCTACTGACGCCTGTTATTTCTAGGCACTTCGTTATCCAGTCATGTAGCATGGCGTCCAATGACTTGTAATCAAACCAAGCCACATTCAGATTGGTCTTCCTTCTCTTACAGTTTTCAAAATCATCTTGTCAGTTAGGAGCTGATCATTTGTCCCTTTGCAGTTTGGGTGGTTTTCTTTCTGTACCAGTGGAATACGCTTATTAGAGTTGGTTGCACAATCAGCCTTATAGTACTTGTAGCACTATAGGTTAATATAGTATTTATTTAAAAATTTCATATAGTGGAAGATGCTTATTAGAGTTGGTTGCACAATCAGCCTTATAGTACTTATAGCACTATAGGTTAATGTAGTATGTATTTAAAAAATTCATATAATATATAGAGGTTGATGAACAATCTGAAAGTTCATAATCAACAAGCTGAATAATTTAGGGACCCTTTTCTACATCATTCCCTATTCTATTATGCTAGTAACTCTATCAAAAGAGGAAATAAGTTTAGTCAGGCATGAATTTTCGGGACAAACCCATGATGAGCAGTGTTCCAATGTTTAAGGTCACTGTCAGAGACAGGAAGGGGTAAACGTGTTTTCCAAGCACCTGAAGGCCAAACAAGGAATAATATATGGAAACTGATCAAAGAGAGTTTCAACCTCTCTTTGAAGAAGAAATAAGGAAAAACTTTCTGACAGTGAAAACAACCAACCAATGGAACAGCTTGCCTTCAGAAGTTGTGGTAGCTTCATCACTGGAGGCCTTCAAGAGGAGACTGGACTGCCATCTGTCAGAAATGCAGTAGGATCTCTTGCTTTTGCTATGTTCAAGGGCCCTGCCTGATATAAGTGTCAAGCTAACAGATCTATAGTTTCCTGGTTCTCCTTCTTACTCCACCAGTGCTAGTCCTCTAGAAATTTTCAAAGACTATCATCAGTAGTTTTGTGATCACTTCTACTAGTTCCTTCTATATTATCTGTAATCCATCTGGCCTTGAAGTTAATTAAATTAGCTAAGTTCTCTCCTATTTTCTTCTCTATCCTAAACCACAGTTCCTGCCTTTACTTTACCCTGTGGCATAATAGGGACCACTTAGGTTTCCATTTCTCTTTTGAAAAAAAACAGATGCAAAATAGGAGTTAATTAGTTCAGCCTTTTCACAATTCCATTTGCCACTTTTTGCTTACAATGGAATTCTTCCCTCTTTGGCTAATTTTTGTTTCTAATGAACCAAATAATTATTTTTGGTGTTTTTGTTTTCATGAACCACGGCTCATTCAGAGTGTTAATCTTTCTAATTCCTTTCTGGGAATAACATTGTATTTTTATTTAAGTATGCTCCTGTGCTTCCATTTCCCATATGTGCTTCTTTTCAATTTTTTGGACAACTTTGCATATATCAATGTTGGTGTGTTTCTCTTATTTTTCCTTAGAGAATTGTTAGTGATTGCTCCTTTGGTATCTCATTTCACAGAATTCCCCATTCTTTCTGGACACTTTCTCTCTTTCAAGATTTTAAGATACTGAATGCTACCTTCTTTTAGAATTAGACCATCAGACTCTATTCTCCTGAAACCCAGGATGCAGATCTGCTTCCAATTCCAATTTTCCAATTCCAAATTTTATTGGTCACATACACAATCATACATGGGTACGATATGCAGTGAAATGCTTATGCAACCGTAGGTAAGTTATTTCATATTATTATTTCATATTCGCCTCCTCTGGATTTCACAGATTCAAGGACAGCATTATTGGTTCACTCAAGATATTTCACTGTTTCAACCGATTCCTCTTTATGGGGGAGAATAAGATTCAACAAACCTTCTTGTTCTTTCTTCCACCTTGTTACAAATGAAACTGTGAGTAAGAGGGAGCAAGAGTTGGTATCTATTCTTTTTGAATAAAACGTAGCTTTCCAGTGCTGTATGCCAAACATGAGTCTTCATCCAACTTACAGTGATGCTAATTACAACATATTTGCCTTCCTGAGTTAGGGTCTCTAAATTTATGTTGTTTATTTTTTATACTCTATGTATTGCTAAAGAAACACCTGAAGTTTTGAGTGGCTTTTCTTGGCCCTAATTCAGCAGTCCCCAAATTTTGCAGCCTGGTGGCCTGGTGGGAGACAGAGAGGAAACAGGTCACATGAGCAGCGGGCTGGCGCACACACGCATAGCTCAACTTGCATAAGCAACAGCCCAGCGTGTGTGCACACACTCACGTAGCTCACCTTGCGCAGGTTGAGCCATGCACACTCATGCCAGCCTGCCACTCATACAAATTGAATTGCCCACACATGCTCATGTGTACTGGCCCGTCGCTCACGTAACCCACTTCCCCTCTCCCTCCTCCCCCCCCCACTAAGTCACCAGTCTGCAAAGGTTGGGGACTGCTGAATTAGACCATGTTATTGATAGGAAAATTGACAGCTCTCTTAAAGTGAAACAAATGTCAAGTTTAGTGCTTACATAAAAGAAGTTCAGTTAGTAGAGGGCACATCTTTCAACTCCATTTTAGTATGCCGTGAATTAGCTTTTTGAACATCAATAATTTAGTGGTTATTTAAAATCACTATATTATCATTGTTGCAGCTAATTTTTCTCTAGTGTAAGCATTAAATAACCATAAATTATATACATCTCACAAAAAGATAAAATGGCCTTATGTACTACAAGCATAGATTTAAATTAAACACATGTAGGATTTGAGTGTATAAATAAATCACAATGGCCACATGATGAATACAGATGCCATAATTGTCCCCAATAAAAGGAGTTTGATGTTTTTCAAGCTTTGTTTTTATTCCCCCCCCCCCATAAATTCAAAATGTTGTGAGATAGTGAAAGATCTCTGTATTTTCACATGAAATATCCTGCTTGACTATTGCATGTTTTTTTTAAAAAGATATTTATTATACTCATGACCATGATTCAATTATATGATGATGTCTGTCATCCGAAAAAGATTACAAAGATTGCTCAATTGGACTTCATAACTTATTCAGATACAGTACCTTTGAAGTAGTAATCACTGAGACTTCATATCAGGAAGTGTTTCCCTTGGGATTTATAATTCCCATGCAAATTTTATTCTAAGAACAAGTCATGTCATCTGTTTTCAGTCTAATTACAGCAAATTAGCCTGCATAAATGTTTAGTAGCCAACCAGTCCCATATCTATCTACATCTCTCTCTCTCTTATACGCGTGCGCGCGTACACACACACACACATCTATATGTTTATGTATGTATGTATGTATGTAAAAGGAACATATAAATTTGCCACTCTTAAAACTTGCAAGTGTCCGTAGAAGTGGATCTTATAAGCATGGATTATTAGCATCACTCTTGAATCTTTGAGTGAGTGGAGAGAGAAAGAGAGGAATAGAGAGTATAGAATAGAATAGAATTGTATAATTAAATGGTCTTTTAAAATGCAGCTGTGTCAGTCTCTAATAGCTAGATATTACTATGCACTCATTTTGTTTCTGCTGTAAAATATACCGCATATGGATCCCTTTTCACATGTGCATTTTTTCATTGAGAGGAAAAAAAATTGACTTCCCTAAATCAGGATGGAGATCCTCTGTGAGGGTCCATGACCTAAATTCTACAAGTTTTTGTGAGCTCTTTTGGTTTTGTTTCTAATGTTTTTACTGGAACAGCAAACTAATTACTTGAAAAATATTATGATAGAATAACTGTTAATCAGTTTTCTACAAATTGTAAGGGCAGTGTTCAAACTAGTATGATGTGCTACATTTTCCCAAAAGAAAGATGGCTCTGAATTTAAGATAACACAACTTGCCCAAAGACACTAAATAGACAATGGGAAAACAGCCAAATAAACAAACAGATCCTATGGAACATCTAGCTTCTTCATCCTATCAACCAAGAATTAACAACTGAATTTTTCCCTTATTAGAATGTTCATGTGACATGGCTGCATATGTGTATTCCATTGACCAGAAACCAAGCTTCCTAGGGAATCATGGTAAGCTGACATTCTCCAAAGGAATAGACACCATAGCTGAAAATGTCTGCTAGAAGTCAGATTCCTGCTCGCACAATCTTCCTGAATCAAAGGAAGATTGCAAGATAAACCATGTGTGCTCCATATGACAGTTCTTCTTGAATAAAGTTTAGAAACAGAAAAAGTTTGAAGTTGACTTGAGAACATTCTTGTGAATATTTGTTTGTCGGGAGCACCAAAGCATCTCCAGAATGAAAGGATTAAATAGTGACATCACTGTTGCCTGGGTGATGCTCAGTTGGTGGCTCCTTTCATGTCCTGTTAAGTTGCTCACCAAAGTGATACCCATCTATCTACCTACAGTCACCTGCTTTCAAACTACTTGATAAACAGGAGCTGGAGCATGTAATGAGAGCTCACCCTGTCCAGCAGCAATCTCTCAGACATGAGCCTGCTGAGAAAGAAGTATTCGCTGGAGAAGAGCTGGGAATGATTGAGGGCAATCGCCTGCCCATCTGTGCCTTCCTGATTGGTGGCCGCTTAAGCCTGTTCGTGGACCAGTGGGAAGCGACAACATCAGACATTTGGATCCTCAACACAATGAGGCTGGGACTCGCTCTGGAATTCCTCTCCAAGCCACTGAGATGCTTCATTTGCTATACCAACCAGAGGGACTGCAATAAAAGAGACTTCACGGAGACACAATCCAACATTTGTTGGATATCCAAGCAGTCAAACAGGTTCCAAGAGATCAACAGAGACAAGGATTTTACTTGATACTGTTCATAGTTCCAAAGGCCTCCGGGGTATGGAGGGCTATCCTGGACCTCAAACAATTGAACACTCACATACCATACAAGAAGTTCAAAATGCATTCTCTCCACTTCATACTATAAAGCATCAGGGAGGGTGACTTCCTTATATCCATAGATCTGACAGAAGTGTACCTCCATGTCCTGATTCTTCTCGAGCACAGACAATTTCTCAGGTTCTACCACATGAACACTTTCAATACAGGGCCATGCCATTCAGACGCTCATCGGCACCACAATTGTCCACCAAGATACTGGCTGCACTGGCTGCGAGCATCAGGGCAGTTCCCGTGAGGCTCCAGTGCTATCTGGATGACATATTGATCCAATCGCCATCCCTCATCTGAGCCACAGGGGACTTGCAGATTGTGATCCACCTGCTTCAGGACCATAGATTCTTGGTCAACTTTGAGAAGAGTCACCAGACTCCTACCATTCAGATACAGCACTTGGGTGCCATGGGATCATGCAATGTGTCCCTATCCAGAGACCATCAGGAAAGCATTGCAGCTCTGGTGGCACAGATCAGAGCGAGCTATTTGGTGCCACTGCTGTCCCTCTCACAACTTCTGGACAAGATGGTGTCTTGCATATTGATTGTTCTGTGGGCACGTCTACAACCAAGGCTCTACAATGGTTCCTGCAGCCCTACCAATGTTCAGACCACAACAACAGAAATGCCAAAGTCCACGTTACCTCAGAGGAGCTTCACTCCCTCCAATTGTGCATATTTTTTTCCAATTCAATACATTTTTTAGAAACTGAAAACAAAAACTAATTTTTACACTTTACATAACTCACTCCATTTCTGATTTGAAATATTAAATATTACAGTATTGCAAGACTATGATTGTTATTGCAACTTTTCCATTAAATTAGTTAGCAGTAGGAGCATCAAAGAACTACCAAAGTATTGGCTTTATTCATGCATCATGCTAAGCCATAAACCTTAGTTTATGAATCTCGGGAAGTTTCACACAACATAGTATAATTACATCAAACCACATTATGTTATAACACAGTTTCTAAATCCTATCATAATATTTAGTAATCTTTATTATTTGTATGTATATAAAGCTTCCTTGGCTGTGGCCAACAATTTATCATTTAATAAATGTAAAATAAATAAATAAATAAATAAATG
>JAEANM010011893.1:0-10452 GCA_017656035.1 Myanophis thanlyinensis | reverse complement strand
AGAGAGAGAGAGAGATACAGTATTTAGTAGCCTTCATGGTGGGAAATCCATTGTATATAAACATATGATATCCATGAAAATATGTTATATCCATGGAAATTCTTGTTGGGCTTAAGAAATACAATTATTAAGAATAAATCACTGCAGATAAGATGTGGATAATATCATCTGAAACCAAAATTAATTTGCTTCTCAGGCAATCAAGAAATTGATTGTGTGTTCTTGAAAACACACTTGTAGAATCCAGTAGAAGCTGCAGGAAGAAGTAAGAAAGGAAATCTCTCGCATGACTGACAATTGGCTTTAACAAGATGCCTCACTTTATTGCCACATTGAAGCCATGGGAATTAAGCATAGACATTGCCAAGTACTCTGCTACAGCAAATCAGATGAGTGCTTTCTCTCTTATCTATCCATTCCTGTGCAAAACTCTTTTTTAAAATAATCACCAGGCCTTCCAGTAGGCCTTCAATTGGGTTAGGTTTCATGGGGTAGATGCCACATTTGGCTTAATGGTGTGATGAGGTATTTCTCTAAATGTGATTTTGAATGCATCATCATTATTTTTATTTAGATAAATGAACAGTCAATGAAAATAAAGTCTTCTCATGTTCACCGCCATTTTGTTTTTCATTCTTTAATCCTGCCGATGCTTCCACTTTATGAAGAAAGATGATGTTGGGCCATCTGTAGAACAGCATTCAAAGAAGAAATTGCACATACATGATATTTAAAAAACTGATCTAGTAAAACCTTTGTTGTTGTCCTGTCTAAAAGCAATCATCAATGGGACAAATGTGATGTCTCTTGGGTAGGTATTACAGATTTTGGATATCAAAATGGTCTCATTCGAGACAACAACGAATCCGCATAAAGACAGGAGGTTGAACAACTACCCTCATGGTGTGACCAGAACAATATGGAACTGAACACACTCAAAACCGTAGAAATGGTGGTAGATTTTAGGAGAAACCCTCCCATACTACCACCTCTTACAATACTAGACAACACAATATCGGCAGTAGAATCCTTCAAATTTCTAGGTTCTATCATATCACAAACTTAAAATCGATACCTAATATTAAAAACATCATCAAAAAAGCACAACAAAGAATGTTCTTTCTGCGCCAACTGAGAAAGCTTAAACTGCCCAAGGAGCTGCTGATCCAGTTCTACAGAGGAATTATTGAGTTAGTCATCTGCACCTCTATAACTGTCTGGTTTGATTCTGCAACCCAACAAAACAGACACAGACTACAGAGGATAATCAGAACTGCAGAAAAAAACAATTAGTATCAACCTGCCTTCCATCGAGGACCTGTATACTGCACGAGTCAAAAAGAGGGCTGGGAAAATATTTAAGGACCAGTCACATCCTGGACATCAACTGTTTCAACTCCTACCCTCAAAACAATGTTACACAAGAACAACTAGACACAAGAACAGCTTTTTCCCGAATGCCATCACTCTGCTCAACAAATAATTCCCTCAACACTGTCTATTTATTAAATCTGCATTAGTATTATTCTCATCGTTCCATTACCCACCCATCCCACTGTGACTATAACTTGTTGCTTGTATCGTTATGATTTATATTGATTATTGTCTCCTAGTATGATTTGACTGCTTATTTGTATCCCATGACTATCATTAACTCTTGTTTCTATGATTCCTGCCATGTGTACATTTCATTTAATGTACACTGAGAGCATATGCACTGAAAACAAATTCCTTGTATGGCCAATTACACTTGACCAATAAAAAATTCTATTCTATTCAAAACAGGAAACACCTTATCTTTACAAGATACTTACTGTATTTTAGAAGTAGAACTAAGTAGAATCTCTTAGCAGATCTCAAACCTGGAGTTTTACACAAATCAAGAACAGAAACAAATAAAATAAGAAAATCAGATCCAAAGAAATCAAGTGTATACAAAAGAATAGCTTTATTTATTTTATTCATTAGAATTTGTCAAGCAAAAACAAGAACAAGAATAAAAGAATAAAAATACAATGACAGGGCAATAAGCATGTTAGTGCACTTATGCATGCCCATACTACTGACCTCTTAAGTATGAATAGAATAGAATAGAATAGAATAGAATATTTTTTATTGGCCAAGTGTGACTGGACACACAAGGAATTTATCTTCGGTACATATGCTCTCAGTGTACATTAAGGGAAATGGTACATACGGCAGGAATTTGTGACTGAAACTGAAAATTTGTAGCTGAAATAACTGAATCAGGTAGTGCATTACAGACTTTGACAACTATTACAGAAATCATATTTTTACAGTCAGTTTAGAACAATTTACACTGAGTGTAAAATGGTTATTAGCACGCTTATTATTTCAATTAAAACAAAAAACGTCATTTACAGGTAAAACATTACTATGTATAATTTTGTATGCAATACCTAGGTCTGACCACAAGCAACACAGTTCTAAGTTATGCAAATCGAGAATTTCGAGCTTAGTAGCATAGGGAATTCTATTGTATACAGAAGAGTAGAAGACTTTTCTCATGAATTTGTTCAATTGTACTGATGTCAGATATATGGTGGGGATTCCAAACAGTTGAACAATACTCTAAGATTGGCTAGCATAAGATTTATAAGCTCTAATTAGCAATACAATGTTACCAGAAAAAAATTGTGCATAATTAAATTTACAACACTTAGTGCTTTTTTAGCAATGCTGTTACAGTGAACTTTGGAGCAAAGATAATCAGAGATTAGTACACTTAGGTCCTTGACAACGTGAGAGTCATCAGCTACTTCAATGCCACCTAACTTATACTTGAGTTTCTTATTACATTTACCAATATGTAAGACAGAGCATTTATTGATCGAAAGGGGCGTTGGGCTTACCTGATACACTCCTTTTCATTGTGTGGAGAGATGATCCATATCTGGTTACCTTGTTATAACCATATCTGGTTATCTTGTGCCTTTCTAGACCTTTGACTGAGTGGAAAATACTTAAAAGGGCAGGCTCCGCCCTCTCTCCCCAGCTTTCTACGAATGTCCACAATGAGCCTGCTGCTGCTTCTGAAATAAAACAATTCTAACCCGGGACATAGACAAAAAACAACATGGGATGGGAATAGATCATCTCTTCACACAATGAGAAAGAGCATATCAGGTAAGCCCAACGCCCCTTGAATATGGAGAGATGATCCATATCTGGGACATACCAAAGCCTAAGTCCCCCTTTAAGGGTGAGAAACACTATGGTCCCAGCATTCTAGAGATGAGTGAACACTCTGCAACACTCTCTTGCCAAAAGCCGCTTCAGCTGAAGCAAACTTATCAGGCCTATAGTGCCTAAAGAAAGGAGTAGGAGATGCCCACATGGCTGCTCGACAAACTTCCTCTATGGATGCCCTAATCTTCCAGGCTGCTGAAGTGGCTGCACTCCTCATGGAGTGAGCCATTATCCCTCCTGGAACTGGAAGATTGAGACTGATAAGTGGCCACTATGGTGACCGTGATTTATCTCCCTATAGTGGAAGAGGACACCTGCAACCTCAAATTCCTGTCCAGGAAGGACACCAGAATGGCCTCTGTCCTGCACTGACTCACTATCCTATCGATATAGATGCGAAGTGCCCTTTGTACATCTAAAGTGTGCCACCTACTGTCAAGCCTAAAAGGATATTTTGGACTGGGGTTTTTCTGCTGAACAGTATTAGCCATTTATTTGCATATTATATGGGGCCTTTTAGCTTTGACACATTTTTCCTTCTTTTACAAGGTCGCTGGGTTGGAGGAGTGGGGGTTGATGAAACCGACTCAGAGTTGTTATCTAGTTTACATTCTTTTAGTAATAGTTCTCATGGGAAAGTTTCTCTGGGCTGTGAACTCTTTTTGAAGGGGTTGGTGAGAATTTAACATGTGATAATTAATGGGGTGGAACTTTCAGTTTTACTTGGGTGGAGAAAGCCCAGGAATTTTAGATTCAGGATTTCTCCAGACCGTACCAGAACAATGTCTTCAATAAAATCTTATTCTATGGACTTATGTTTTGGAATTCTTGTACTGCTGATGTTGTGTAGAACCCTGACATCTATGCTCTAAGGGGTGCACTGGGTGAGGACAGATATTGGGCAGGATGAGTTCCTGTGCACTGTGAAACCAAGTATTAACCTTGGGCACAAAGGTGGGGTCCAGTCGTAACACCACCCTGTCAACATGAAAAATATGTAAGTCCTGTCTAACCGAAAGAGCAGCTAGCTCCAAGATTCTTCTGGCCAAAGTGATAGCCAGCAAGAAGCTCACCTTGCAAGGTAAACACCTAAGTGAGGCAGTCGGCAAAGGTTCAAACAGTACCCTTGTGAGGGCATCCAATATTTTAGGGAGGTCCCAGGAAGGACAACGATGGACTATGGATGGATGTAGATTAGTTGCTCCCCATAAAAATCTGTGGATAGTGGGATGCTGTGATAATAGTGATCCCGTGCCACAGTCAATGACAGACGACAAGGCAGTGACTTGTCTCTGTAGTGTGTTGGGAACTAACCCCTTTTCTAGCCCCCCTGAAGGAAACCTAAAAGGTGGGCTAGGGATGGTTGTGAAGGGTTGCAGCCTTCTCTGGAACACCAGCTACAGAAAGAGCACCAGGTCACCTCATAGATCCTAACTGTAGCTGGTCTCCAAGAAGCTTGGATGGTCTGGACTACCCTATCTGACAGAGCCACTCCCGCTAGAGCTGCCCATTCAATCTCCAGGTGGCTAGCTGTAGCCGGCATGGTTTGGGGTGCAGGACCACTCCCTGACTGAGTGAGTCTGGAGTCTGTGGAATCCGCCACAGTGTGAAGATGGATAGACTCACCAGATCTGCAAACCATGGTCTGCGTGGCCAGTGTGGCGCCAGCAGAATTAGTTCGGCTCTCTCTTCCCTCAGCAAAGGTGGCTCTGTCAGATAGGGTAGTCCAGACCAGCCAAGCTTGCGGATTACCCCCAGAATAAGCGGCAGGGGCAGGAAGGCGTACAAGAGACCCTCTGGCCAGGGACAACGCAGTGCATCCACTCCCTTTGCTCCCTCCATGGGGATTCTGATGAAAAATCAGGGAAGTTGAGCATTGAGTCTGGCCGCAGTAAGGTCCATCTTGGGCAGACTGAACCAGTCCACTAGTTTGCAGAAAAGCTTTGTGGGTGTAGACGCCACTCCGTCTGCTCTATCTGAGTCCTGCTCAACCAATCTGCCCGCACATTGGCTAAACCCAATATGTGCTGAGCTTGAAGGGACTTCAAGTGCCTCTCTGCCCAAGCACAGAGGAGGAGGGCCTCCTTGCAGAGAGACTTCAACTTGGTGCCCCCTTGCCTGTTCAGATGAGCCTTTGTGGCAATGTTGTTGGTAAGAATCAGCACATCTCTCCCCTCGATCTCATCCTGAAATTCATGGAGCACCAAATGTACTACTCCCAACTCCAGCCAATTGATGTTGTGCCAGAGATCCTCCTGGGTCCATCTGCCCTGCACTGTCCTCTGCTTGAAGTGTGCCCCCCAGCTGAGAAGGCTGGCATCAATGGTGATGGTCACTGGAGATGGGACCTGCTGATCCTCCTGTCCCAAGACAGATAAACTGTACAAGATATTGTGTCTATCACTGCCCCCAGGTGCTGCAAATGGGTGGATGCTGACAGGTGACTCTTCCTCCAATTGATGGAGAAACCATGTTCATGAAGAACTTCGATGCTCAATGCTAGGTCCTGAACTGCCGTGCCCTCCGACGATTATATTAACAGACTGTCAAGATAACACTGTACCTGAACCAGGCAGACCCTCAGATGAGCTGCCAGAATAGTAATCAGTTTTGTGAACACCCTCAGGACTGAAGCCAGGCCAAAGGGAAGAGCCCAGTATTGAAAATGATGACCCTTGTAATAAAACTGGAGAAATCGCTGATGATCTTGGTGAATGGGATTATGAAGGTAGGCCTCCTGAAGATCTAGGAAGAAAGAAGGTCCCCTTTCCTGACCAGGCTCAAGATGCTTTGTAATGAGTTCATCTTGAACTTGCGATATACCAGGTGGCGATTGAGACCCTTGAGCTTCAAAATTGCTCTCCACCCTCCTGAGGACTTGGGGATAATAAAGAGGATGGAGTAGAACCCCGTATCTTGCTTTATGAGAAGCACCTGCTGGATCGTATGAATCTCCAGGAGATGATTTATGACCTCCTTCATCAGGGCACGCCCTGTGGCGCTTCTTGGAATTGGACACGGCTGGAACTGGTGAGGAGGTGGGGACAGAAACTCAAGTCGTAGGCCAGAATGTACAGCTCTTGTGATCCATTCATCTGTTGATGTCTCCTTCCATTGGGTGTTGAAATGGGCGAGGCGACCACCAATGGGAGGGTTCGATCCCAAGTCACTTAGACCTGCAAAAAGGTCTGCCTCACCTCTTTCAAAAGGGCCATCTGGAACTGCTGATATAACAACCTCTGAAACCCCTGTCAAGCTGCCTGTCCTGACTTTGGGAAGATTGACAATAACTAGAATAGTGGAGACCTGCTTGGTCCCTAAAGGACTGATGGCAGGAGTAAAGGCCTCTGCATTGGTCTCCTCTTCAAGACACTATTGCCATCTTCTTTTTGCCATCTTTAATGACAATGAGAACCAGGTCTAAGACCTCACCAAAAAGCTTCCCCAACAAAAATGGCACTGATGCTAACCGCCACTTCTTCTTCAGATCCACAGGCCAATGACAAAGCCAGAAAAGGCATTAAAAAGCCACCAATGCTCCCACCGCTCTGGCCGAAAACTTGGCTGTGTGAAGAGTCACATCCACCGAAAACTATGTAGCTGCCACCAACTTATTGATGTCTTGATGAATTCTGACATTATTAGGCAGAATCCTGGCCTGCAATTGACAGAGCCAAAGCAGCGAGGCCCTGCTGAAGAAAGAAACTGAGGAAGCTGCTTTAATGGACCAGACCACTGCCTGGTGACCTCTGTACAGCACCTACTCTGCTCTCCTGTCCTCAGGCTTCAGCGCTTCCTCTGGCTCTGACATCATTGCATCAGCAGATGCAAAAGTGACGACAGGTTCATCTACAGTAGGAGGCCAGAGGGACTTAGAGAAAGCCTCTTCTACATTATAAAAACGTTGCTCAGATGAAAGAGGATGCTGCCCAGAGATAGGACTGGCCCATTGCTTTTGCACTACATCCAGAACAACTGGAATGCCAGAAGTTCCTCTCACTTGGATGTCTGTGTAGTGAATGAAAGCTGTTTAACTTCACTGGCAGAAGTTAGGGCCAGATCCTCCTCTGAAGAAGGCTCTCCCCCCAATTCAGTCACTGCTTTGGCATTATTTAGCAGTGAACTAAACAAGGATGCTCGAAAAAGGTCAGAAAAAAGGCAAATCTCTATTCTGCTCATCTTCAGAAAGTAGAAACTCCTCAGCTCTGGAAACACTAGATCCACTGTAAGAGATAGCCTGCCAGGAGTGCTGGAATCTGACCAGCTGTCGCTGCACAGAGAAACCAGAGGAGAATTAAGACCCTGCCAGGTCTGGTCTGAAGTAGAAGGCCCCTGCAACTGACTGGGAAAGCTGGATGGTAGGACATGATCCAGAGCCCTGTCAATCATGGACTGCATCTGTGCCAGCAGGGCCCCTTGGATAGGCCCACAGAAAGGGTCAGCTTGTAGTTCTGCTGTTGAAGGCTCATGAGCCAGAGGCTCTTCTTCCAGAACTGCCTGGGGGATGGCCTCTGCAAGAGCCAGATCGAACAGATCAACCTGCTGTTCCCCTGCTAAAACCAGAGGCAGAGATTGGACCTCTGGCCCCCAAGCAGCTGGAGAGATCTGATCTGGGACAAGTGTCACAGCCTGCCTACTAGAGGCCTTGGACCACTGTCTAACTGATTTGGTGACTTCTTTTTCTATTGCCTTCTGTCACCTAAGAGCATCCTTCTCTTCTGTCCTGGTCATGCACCTAGAAGCTTTGGCCTTGCTCTTAGGTGAGGCTGAAGGGGCAGTAACATGCTTATGCTTGGCAGTGCACTTGCGATGCCCCTCAGGAGGAGGAGACAATCCTTTAGAATGTCCTGATGGAGGATCCATCTTAGAAGAAAAGGGGAAAAAAGGAATTGTTAGCATAGGGGTATTTGCACCCTTAGCTTACTCTCCCAGTACAACTAAGCTGGGTAGGAAGAAAAGTAATTCACCGCTCTCATTATAGTGCCATAGAAAAGATCAATAATTCTGCTGGGTACAGCCGGAGGCCTAAAACCTAGGCAAAGTAGCAGAAAATGCTATGGCAAAAATAGTAATAATAACAATAAGATCTGCCCCCTCCAGGCAGTATCCTACATCCTAAAATGGCTGCCATCTATATAGCCATGTGACTGCAGCACGTGCAAATACTGTAGAACAAACCAGACTGCCACGATGGCAGAAGGTGGGGTTGGGGGGAGAAATGCAGTGGAAGAGATTGGTTGGATGGTGGGGGGTAGACAGACCTTATGGCATCTGCTCCAAGACAAGCCCCTTCCCCCATAACAGGCCCCAAATTAGTCCATTAGTGTAGCTTAATTGGCCTGCAGCCTTATGAGGCCTGGATCAGGCCCACAAATCCTCCACGCCAGGAGGAAAAGGCCCAGTGCATTCTCACCCCAGACCTACAGACCAGTCCAGACAATATACCAATTGCAGGTACCATGAAGAAAAACATGGTCCTAGGCCCTCCAAGCCTCTGCAGCAGCCCGGTCAGCACCGCACAAATAAGCTGATGTAAAAATATGCCAGGAGTTTGCTAGTCCAGCCATGCCCAGGCCTTCAATGCGGCCTGGACATTCTCCCAGCTATCTGGGCATATGGAGGTGGCAAGGCTGTCTCTATACGCGAGAGACAGCCTTGGTCGAGAGATGCGCTAATGGTCTTCAATAGGGGTGGCAGTAACAGGTGCACTGCCGGCCCCAAACAGCACTGAAATTTTAGTGGGCGGCTCCAAATGCGTGCCAGTAGCTGACCAGCCACTTCTAGCCTGAGGCATAGTAAAAAACAATTTTACTTTGGAAGGCCTGCCAGTGATTGCAAGGTTCAGCTAGGTCCCCGCCTCCGCGTGGCCAAACGCTTGTCAGCCTACCACTCCAGTACCTGAGGCCTCAGGCTGGCAAGAGGCCTCTAGTCTATGTAGGCTAGTGAAGCAGGCCCTCCTTTGCCTAATGTGGCAACGAACAAGTGTCAGGAGGCTGCTGGCCTGGAAAAACCCTTCTGTGGTGCTAGACAGGTGCTAGCAATCCACAGCAGCCCCCACTTACATCTTTGAATGAGAAGAAAGGAAAGGGAAATACATTTTCTCAGTTGAATGCTGGAGAGATTTCCAATGCTCAGCCAATTAGAGATGACTGAATAGAAAGCTGGAGAGGGCAGAGCCTGCCCTTTTAAGTATTTCCCACTCAGTCAAAGATATAGAAAGGCACAGAATAATCAGATATGGATCATCTCTCCACATTCAAGGGAGAATTTGAAGCTGCCAAATAGATAACCATTCAGACACATAGTCGAGATCATTTTGCAAAACAACAGAATTATCTGTAGTACTAATTTTATGTCATCGGCAAAAAGGACACAATTGCTTTTAAGTTGATCAAATAAATCATTGATATAGAGCAAGAAAAGTGTGGGACCTAAGATGCTGCCTTACTAAACACCACTGTTAATTGATGCAGGATTAGACAGTGAGTTCCCTATTTTGACTTTCTGCAGTCTATTAGACAGGAAAGCAGCAATTCATTGTGCAAAGGACCAGAAATGTCAAAGGAGTTTAATTTCAATAGCAGTTTATCATGTACTACTGTATCAAAAGCCTTAGAAAAATCTATGTAAATTGCATCTACAGCTTTGCCTTAATCAAGACATGTAGTCCAGATGTTTTTATAGGGCAAAAGTTGTAGCTTATAGGATGAGTTTTTCCTAAAGCCAAACTGTTTGTCAGATAGCAAGTTGTTTGTCTCTAAGTGGTGAACAATGGATTGATTTATAATTGATTCCATAACTTTGCATGTAACACAACACAAAGAGATTGGTCTATAATTTTCAATTGAACTAGGATCACCCTTTTTAAACATTGCTATAACTATAGCTAATGACCATAGATCAGGCAGAGAACTAGTTCAAAATGATACCTAGAAAATTGTGTACAAAGGTTCAGCTAGGACGGTAGCAAGCTTTTTCAAGAAAAAAGCACATGAACCATCTGGTTCTGTGGATAATGATGGATTTAGATTATATAATGCTAATTCAATATTATCTACTGTAAATTTAATATTCAGCAATTTGCTACAACTATTTGTGGTTTGGTTTGCGAATGACGGACTGCAACCATTGCTATCCACAAAATTGAAATAAAAAATGAATTTAAGGGGGGCGTGGTTATGGACGCGGTGGTGTGAAGACGTTTCTTCCACTTCTCAGGGTGTTTTGAGGAAGAAAGCAAAG
>JAEANM010011892.1:0-15060 GCA_017656035.1 Myanophis thanlyinensis | reverse complement strand
CAAACTCACTTTTGAGGTCACCAAATCATATATTTATATATATATTTAAAAAATTAATTTGTAAAAGTAAAAAAGTTAAAATACAAAATTACAACAAAAAAGAGGAAAGAGGGAAAGGGGACAACAGGGACAATTTAAAAGATGACAAAGACAAGTAAAGAAAAAAAAATAACCCCAAAAAATGATTTTAACCATCTTCAATATGGATGCAATCATATAATAATTCTCTTGTTTTTAATAAAAAAACAGATACAAAAAGAAAATAATGAAAAAAATATACATGCTAAACAATCACACCCATATATATTACTCTAAATAAAAGCTGTAACTCATATTAATTTGAATATAATGCCAATCCTTTTTCTTTTTGAAAGGATGCAATGCTTTCAACCTAACTTTCTCTGTTTTGCTCTGGTGAATCGATCTGAAAGGTTTTCTGACCTTTCAATTCTGTTCAGCCTGTTTTATTTTTAAACCTGTTTTAAGGGGTAAAATTAAGTGGTTGCAAAGCTTAGGACATTCTGTTTGCTTTTTAATACCAGCGGTCTTGACTTTACCCATTTTCAGGAGTTCTGGAGGATGCAGAAATGATGCTGTTATTTGCCATGCTACTGTATCCCCAGCCTTATTTTGGAAAAGGAAGTAAATGGCAAAGGTGTTTGTAACTTTCACCTTTTCGTTAAGGCAGCTCTCCTAATTTTATCCAAACAGTCACAGCGTAGAAAAGAAAACCCTGTAGCTGTTTCCAAGGTTGTCATCTCCTTCTCCTTCTCATCCTCCTCCTTCTCCTAGATATCAACTGTTTATAATTAAATGTATAGTTGTTATTGTTAATTCTTAGATGTATGTCGCACTTTTAATTATTAGGCAAGGTATTTTAGGTATTTGTAATCCTGATTACAGATAAATAATCCTGCTCCTGAATAGTAACTGCAAAATCTGTGAATGATGCAAGAGAGATATTTTCAATTCTCTCCTCCTCCCCAGTTTTGCACATTTCAATTCCTGAATAGTAACGTTTAGTAACTTCTCCTCTCCAGTTTTGTACATTTCAGTTCCTGAATAGTAACTGCAAAATCTGTGAACGATGCAATAGATATATTTTCAATTCTCTTCTCCTCTCCAGTTTTGCACATGTCAATTCCCAGAATCCCCAAGGCTGCATGATTATTGCTTAGAATTCTGGGAGATGTTCATATCTAAGAACCAGTGAGAATCCGATATAAGTTATATTTATAAGAGTATCTCAATCAAATAGGAATCTTGGTGGACCGTTGCTCATGTGTCATAAGTTCTTTTACAACCTATGAAACATTCATATTTAAACATTCGTAACACAGGATAGCGAGTGTTGTCAGGAACAGGACTGAAAGGATAATATTTCAACTTGATAAACTCCTACATACATGTTAAACCACAGTTATTGAATAAATACTTACCCTTGGGGGAATGTGTTGATTAGTAGCACTTTGAAAAATAGTCTGGCCTGAGTTTCTAGAGAAACTCTCCAGTCTGTCTTTAGAGAAGCAGAGAGTCTTTGCATAATAATGGGGAATAAAATGAAAACCTGCCACCCCAAAAGTTATTTTGCATAAACTGACTCAAGTATAGTTCTAATAAGCATGGATAATTAACTCATCAAGCAGTTATTTACTTAATGCAAAACATAATATGAATAAAATCAGTGCAAATTAATATAATTTGAAATGGAAAAGAACTAAGAATACATTGCATGCACTTTGTGATTCCTTTATGAGCTCAGAGCTGGATAAACACTATCATTTTATTATTTTTGAGGATGTTCAAAACGTTCTCTGTTATTTCTATGGAAATTTCACTTTGCATAACATTTATATCAAACTATTTGGAGTGTTTACTTATAAAAGTAAAAAGAAGGAAATTTCCCCCCCATAGGAAGTTACAATCTGGCAAGAATAGAAAGATCTAAGATGACCAATATAAATTCTGTTTGAGAGGACCAATGGTTTATTTTACTGAGAATTGGAAATGTAGCAGTTCATCCAAGCCCAACTTGGAAACAAACTTTGAGAATTCAAAAACCCAAATAAAATTGTGATGATGGCTGCCAAGATAGATGGCTTTAAGAAAATTAATTTTTGGAAGAATGAAATGTCACTGGTTTCTAACTGGGAAGGCCATATTTGAGAAAGACTCTACACTTCACTAGGGAACATGAACAATATTATGGACAGATTATTCCCTGGGCTTCTCATGTGAATTTAGTTGAGCACTTGATAATGAATTAGATAGGCTATTTCATTTAATAGAACATAGCTCTTTTTGTTCCCATCCTGTAGTATCAATGGATCAGCATTCAATGGATGTGAAATTAAATTGTCCTACCTGCCGTTGTTCATATTGATCCTATCCATCCCTCAAAGCATCCTAAAATCATTATTTGGATCAGTTAAAACATTATTTCTCTTCAGCCACTTGGTCTTGGGACTGGCTCCAAAACCATGCTTTATCCCACAGGTGCAGGAGGATAAAAAAAAAAGAGAGGAATAATTGTGGCCATAAATCCATACGAAATCAGTGAGCATATTCAAACCCAGCCCCAAAATCAAGTGTTGTACCTAAAATATATAATATATGAAAAGAATTGGGGTTTAAAGTGCAGCTAGGAATTAATAGGATGAAGCAGCATGAAGATGCAGGAGTTTATAAACATTTTTTGCAATAAGTATTGAAACTTCTATGTCTGGACTCCTTGGTGCTTTCTGAGCTTGGCTGTTCTCTTGCAGACGTTTCATTACCCAACTAGGTAATATCATCAGTGCTGTGTGTGTTTCAGTATCGCTGCTGGCTTCCTATTCCCTGGATTCAGCTAATA
Source organism: Myanophis thanlyinensis (assembly GCA_017656035.1). Classification (NCBI taxonomy): domain Eukaryota; kingdom Metazoa; phylum Chordata; class Lepidosauria; order Squamata; family Homalopsidae; genus Myanophis; species Myanophis thanlyinensis. The sequence continues at coordinate 12,206 of JAEANM010011892.1, read as the reverse complement.
TTCAACAACGTTTATCTTTGTGTTGATTCTTGACTAGGCTATTCCTGAGGCAACCCAGCTTTGCTTTGCAATATTTCCTTATCCCTCAACTTGCTGTTTTTCCACTTGGTGGCAGCAGCATTCAGAACTGAAGTGTGGCTTAAGAGTGACAGAATCCATACAGAAGAAAAAGTGAGAGTCCAGTTCAATTCCTGCTAGCTAAATTGCCGTAATTGGATTGATGGAAAGGGACAGATCCTTCTTCTTGGAGGTTGATTGCTTTCAGAAGCCCTTTATAAAATCTAGGTCCACATTAAATTGGATAAAGCTGTCCATAGCCCTAGCAGACCAGACTTCTCATCTCTGGTACAGCTGCAGTTTCCTCAAACACACTACGGCTTCACTCTAATAAGTATTGTCTTGTTTATGCTACTATTGTATAAGTCCCTTTACACTGTAATTCCACCATTTTGGTTCATACTTTTACTAGCATAAGAAGTTTTCCAGATCTAATTCCAGATCTAATTACCTTGTGTGGCCAACTGCAATAATTATTCGCTGGCAGCTGCTTTGATTCTCGACAAAAATAAATTGACAGGCTCAGCTCATTTGTGACACATCCTTTCCTCCTTTTCTGTCATAAGTGACATCCTTCTTTTGTCGAAATTGGCAGACAGGATGCTAGCAGTTGAAAATCAGTGGCCTAACTCTGGAAGAGGTTTCTATCAATCAGGTTTTGGAAGCCTAGTTACAATTGTTTCTGGAAGCACACATGCCACTATTATTGTCCTGTGAAAGCTATGCACCTTCCAGATTAAGACAATCTGTCAAACAGTTGGAAAAAGCTTATTTAAAGTTGACGTGTATATGTATTTCTATCTGTCTGTGTTTGTGGATGTGGGCATTAAGGTACAAGATGAGCCATGAGCTATTGAAATCTGCAGATTTTTTCACAGATTGGTATAGACAACAGATTTCTTTTTAGTTAAGAATTCCAGTTTCCCATTCATCCCCAAAATTCATTTGGACAAGCGAAGTCCTTGGTGTTCTCTGTTTGTTTGGTTGTTTGTTTGCTTGAAGATGTTTCATTATCCTACTATTATTTAGTAGGGTCATCATCAATGCTAGTGAGTATGGGGTTTGTTGCCTATTTTATATTCAGTAGTTAGTTTGCCCTGCCAATGTTGGTGGGTGGTGTGATGTTTGCCTTGTTAGTTTCCATATTATGGTATTATTTTCTACTTGTTTGTCTGATTTTTATCCTTGTTTATCTGGGTGGTGGTTTCTAGAGAAGATGTATTCTGGTCCTTTCATTTTGAGTCTGTCCATCTGTTATGAGATTAAGGAATTTCCACTGGGTTTTTTGATTGATACTTGGTGTTTATGGATAGCCATGTCTGCTCTTTCCAAGTAACTTTCTTTCATACTAACTTATTCAAAAATGATTATGTGCATATAATGAAGAGAAGATAATCTGTAGATAGGTTACAAGTAGAAGCTAATAAAAGAAATAACATAAAGTCTAAAATGTTCCTTTCTTCTTATAAGGAGATTAAAGTTACTTGCCTTGCTAAATATGCTGCATGTGAAAGAAGTTTTGAAATTCTCTAAAAAGGAGTAAAATATTCTTTGCATGTTTGAAAAAGAAAACATTGTTAATGAGATCTGATCTAGTTTTTTCAAAGTGCATCTATTTATGGAAACAACAAAAGAAACCTTTTGGATCACTTCACTTCTGCTATCAGTGAGCTGAGTCTTCAATAAATCAATTTATTAGCTATTTGAACCTACAAAGTATCACCCAGAGTGAACTATTTGTCCAACTTCAGTTTATGCTGAAAGAATACTGAGTTTAAATTTTTAATGTAACATTTGTAAATATTTATGTATTACATGCACAATTTGAAACCAGGTGGTTATAACAGTGGAATATTAGTTAAATCGTTAGCTAGACTATGCTGATGCCACAAATGATCTTCTGGAACAGTGTTTCTTAATCTTGACCATGTGAAGATGTGTGGACAAGACAAGGCAAAGGCAAATCCACAGGGCAAAGACAAGGTCACAAGGCAGGGCAAGGCCACAGTTGAAGAGATACAATCCGAAGTTCAAGACAGGAACACACAGCAAGGAAATGAATGCATTGTTTCACTCCACTTGCTGAGCTAAATAAATGCTTCCTGGTGCAGCTCGCCAAGAGGGACTTGGGACTCGCCAAGAGACACTCATAAGTAGTCCAGCTTAGCCTTCCTTGTGCCTGCCTCTTCTCAGCCCTATCTACTCTTGGATCTGGAGGAGGAGATAGTTCTTTGTCTCCGCTGACCAGCTGCAGCTATGTGCCCTCTCCAGTCAAGACCTCTGGGCTTCCCATCTGCAGCTGAGCCTCTTCTGTCTCTATCTCAGCCTGTGCTTGACTTCTCCACTCCTGGCTAGTAGTCCTTGGCTGCCTGCTCATCCTCCTCTGAAATAGCATCTGGAGAGGTGTCAGGGAACTCATCACAGCTACATTACTAGCTTTCCAGGGTTGCATGCAGCCCATGAATTGTGAGTTGGACATTCCTGTTCTAGCATGACAAGCTAGCTATTCTATTCTTAGCTATTCTAGGGAGTCTTAATTCCATTTGTGTTTCTCTGATCATCCTTAGGCATTTTAAATATGTGTAATTTTTAAACATAGGAGGGAATTGTGATATTTAACAAGTCAGCTGATGCATGATTACTTATATTCTTTCACATGTCTAGAAAGTAATTAGGTGTAACAGAAAGTATATTTTTTGTACATATTTTAGCATCATGTACAACTCAGTGGTGATCCACTGAGTTATACATGCCAATTAGAATTGGTGATCCACTGAGTTAGACACAGCCAATTAGAATTTGACTCAGAATGTAACAATGCAATTCTATTTATACTAATATCTATTTGTACTAATATCATTCCAGAGAATATAATAGAGAAAAAGATGTTATCTGTGGCTCAAGTCGTTTGTAAAACCTATTGCATTTTAATTAGATTTTTTTTTCAATTTTGTAGTGCTTTAAAACTAGGACATCATATGTCTTTGTGCTCACACATACACACAATTTATGTTGTCTTATTTGCACATCTTAATTTTTCCTAGCTCCTTCTTCTTTCCAATGTGATGACTTGCAAGGAATGAAGTTAAGTATTTATAATCATCTAATAAAATATTCCATGGATATTTATGAGGTTCTATCTTAGCATACTGCATAATTTTATTAATCAGAATCAAGATAGTTGCCTATGTGTGCTCCAAGATGCAGTTGCAAATCTACTGTCTTTGTTATTATTAAACCATTATAGTTATTTACCAAGTAGTTTTGCAATGCAGTTGGAATACCAAGTCTCTAAATAGTTCTAGAGTTTATGGTGGCTTGCAACTCTATCAGCCAATGGGATTTTTAGTTTTGCTGACCAACTAAAGTCAGTGTTTGCCTTTCAATGAGGAATAATTCTCTACTTAAATCAAACTATATTGTTTTATAACTTCCTAACTTTTCTGTGCCTCTAAACAATAACATCAATAAACAGACTGCAGAGTAAGGAAAAATACAAGGCACCTTTATATTTCAATGCCACTGATGCAGTTGAAGCAGAAACTTTTATTGTTTCTTCATGTGCTTCCTTGACATGTAATCTGCAAAAAAAGTCCATTCTTTGTTTGCCATCCAACCTAACCTCTAACATCAAGAACAAACACACATACAGTTACATTTTGGTATTTCTTTGGAACAGGTTGTAAGGCTCATGTGTTCTTGATTTCATCAAAATCTTCAACAGAGTAATGGATCGAATTATACTGATTTGCACATGTCTGGTCAGAAGCCATAAAGACCTTTGGGAGATAAAATGCCTTATTTATCCCCTAGCTGTGAGCTCTTATACTCACAGTTTTTGATCAAAAGATCTTCAAGAACGTTATACAATAAAGCATATAGGATATATTATGGCTGAGTGATGCTTTGATTTGATTGAAAGGCTCATCAGTCAAATTACCCCATTGAATTAAATCATCAAACTGATTCGGCTAGGGAAATCAAATTAGGTTCCTCCACATTGGATTGAAGGTTTTATGGATTTATTGGCATGCACACAAAACCTTTGTCATCTGCCATCGGATTTTTGACACGAGTTGGCTTTTAGAATCAAATCACAAAAATCATATCTAACTGATTCAACTGATCATGAACTTTAATAAGAATCTGGAAAATGTGAACTCTTCTCCAAAACAGCAGAAAAAATAAGTAAAGGTTTTTAAAATCTATATTCATACAAAATCCAGCTTCCCTTAGTTCTCTGGCATTTGGATAAAATGAGAATTTGTTATGCTTCCATTATGCTGGTGAAGCATTCGAGAGACGTGTAATTTTAGATATTGTTTAGATTTTTTTCTTAAAAAAAACAACAATCCAGAAAATATTAGGACCATTCAATAGGATGATAGCTGAATAGAATTATTGTGATTGTTATTATTTTAAAAAATGTAGGACAAGAAGTATTTGCTAATATCTTCATCCTAGGATCTTTGGAGAATTCCTGGTAGTATACACATTTGCAAGCCTGCAGGTTTAACTTTCCACTATAGACATCAGATGCATCCTTTTGCTCTTATTTCTGTTTATTTATTTTTTAATCAGTGTTGTTCTTTTAATCAACTTGACATGAAAAGTATAAGCTTGCCCTCTCTTGAAAGCTTGTCTTGTCTCCCAGAACCCTACAATTTGTTTCAAATAGATGTCTGCTTCAAATAGATGTTTTCCTATTGTTGATAAGTATCAACATGTTTTTACACAGCCATCACTTTTCATTGATGCAATCCTCTTCATCAGTCTGGAGATAAAATTAAACCATGGTAGAAAACAAAGGCTAAAAGAACATCTAAGAACATTTTTTGTGTGCTGGCTCCTTTTACAACACCATTATATTTTATTTCCTCTCTAGTATGAGTTGGAGAACAATCAATAATTATAATATCAGCCTAACCTGGTGGTTTTTTTTTTTTAAAAACCCCACCTACCAATTTGCCCATTTTCGAACTTGAGCATCTATGGACTATTTTTGTTGAAGCTTTTCCTCTTTGTCTACTCCACCATGCATCATTGAGGCATTAGGACACTAACATTAAGAGAGGGCAAAAGAGGGCTAAAGAGCAGGGGATTTAAGTCATCTAATTAGAATATAGTGCTTGTATAGATAAATCCTGCATAATCATTCCATTAATCGTTTTTTTTGCCACAGCAGAAGAATTTGCCACTTGAGTGTGAAAGCATATCAGAGAAGCTGTAGATACGATCAGTGTAACTTCACAGAACTACACAAGATTAAAATCCTGCGTGTCATGTTAGAACCATCTGCTTATAACCTTCAATAAGTGACAGCCGCTGATCTATCACAGCTTCTGCCAGTTTCTTTATCCTCAGACAGAATGCTGTCCTCCACCACCACACCCCCAGCCCCCAACCCTCACTCCCTCCCCCCCCACTTAGAAACTAATATTGCAGCATTTGGTCAATAGCTTCAGGGAATGTCATGACAGAGTGTTTCTCAAAGAAGATGATGGGCCTTGGGAATGAATAAATGGTGATGTTTGTACAGCATTACGGCAACGTTCAAAGTTGAGCTTTGTATACATTTGAGGTTTCTACAAAAAGCAATATAGCCTTTCCTTCTGTCTTGCGTGTGCGCTCATACAAAAACACTTCGTACTGAGAGTACTTAAGGCTCCCTTTTGATATTCCAAATTACCCCACGTTTTGCCACCTCAGTAACTCTGATGAAATTAATTACTCATTCAGATGGGACCAATGTCATATAGTATTCATTTCTTTATACCTTGCTTGGTAAAAGAGACACACCTGGGCAAAACAATTAAAAGGAGGCATTTGGAAGTAAAACAAACCCTACAGCTATTAAAATAATTTAATAGTACTTATATAAATAAGTACCAATGATATAGCAGATTAAAATAAAATGCAATGGTTAAAAAAAAAGTACCTGAGAGATAGGGATTGACAGATAAACACTCAAGAGAACTTGATAACTGAGGATACAATATAGCTAAAAGTCAGCTAAACTACTAGGGCAGTGCTGGCGAACCTTTTACTTACCGAGTGCCGAAAAGTATGCACTTTGCACGTGCCATCCACACTTGCATGCAGCTTCCTCCATGTGTGCTGCATGTGCAACCACACCATCTGTGCATGCATGCAGCTTTTGCACATGCAATGCATGCATGCTGCACGCAGGCACTCACACACACACATGAGTAATCACGTGTGCATGTGCAGGAGAGCTCCGAAGATCAGTTGGATTTCCTGCTGCAATTGCGCGCATGCACAGCAGAGCCCCAAAGACCAGCTGGCTCTCTGCAATTGTGCATGCATGCATATGCAATTGCATATGCATGCACAGCTGGAGGTATGTTGGCCAAAGCTTGTGTGCCCAGCAAGATGACTCTGCGTACCACCTGTAGCACCCGTGCCATAGGTTCGCCATCATGGTACTAGAGGGAGGAAAACAGCAACCTCACAACAAATTAAATGCTAAAAGATAGAGTTTGGGAAAAAGCGGGTAAAATAAGTGTGTGGTAGTGACCTCTTAGCTGAATATCAAGATAAATAATCTTGGTATTATAGTAGTTTGTATATTATTAATTCCACAATAAAACAGTAACAGCTAAAGCAGTAATTAAATAGATGTTATTAAACATGTGGAAAATTAGGTGCAATAATGAGTACAGACTTTCAAGTGGTTTGCATTTAAGTGAAGTGATATAGTTTGCATCTTCCAAACTAGTGGCTCAGAATGCAATTTTCTGTAGCAATTTGTATTTCTCTGTTATGATGCCGCTAAGAAAAGTACCAAGAGAATAGACAAATGCAATTATTTAAAACTATTATGAAATATGTTTATGCAAACATCATATTTTAGTGCTTTATGTATATTTAAAAATATATATATACTCAACCTTATCTTTTGAAATGTGAATTTGGCAAGCTTTTTTTTTTTTTTAAAAATTGAAGTTTGAGAATTAAAAAAAACAGTTTTAAAAATGAATCTGGACAACGTTGATACGGAAGATACTTAGATTGATTCTTTTATTTCTAAGAAAGTGTGATCGATATATAATAAGAGATTCTCTAGCCTTTATAATTGTTTGCCATCACATGTTTGTGAGTCATCCTTATGAATGTATGCAATTGGCTGGTTGCATTTCTTTATTTTAAAAAAATGATCTTGATGTAATCTGTTATTTATCTCATCTATACTCTTATTGGAATCAGAAAAAGCTGCGACAAAACATAAACTGAAAGCTTTAGATCTGAATATCCTGGAAAGTAAATACCAAAGTTCATTATTCTTCTATGCGATTCTTGCAAGTCTCATTTTTGTCTCAGATCTTTTTTATAACATTTATGTTTCACACAGAAAGATAGTGATATTAATGTGAATCAATGCCTTACTATCCATACTGAAGACAGTAAGATACAATGCTAATCCCTATCACGATCGCCTCTGTATCTCGTCAGACACTGGTTGAATCTGTGACTCACATACTATTAAATTTCCCTTTACATCATGCCTGTTGTCTGGAGTTCATTGCCCCCTTTCATAGTAAATCCTCAAACCAACTGAAATCAATAGATTGCTATTGTGAGATCAAATGGCTGCTATTTCTAGAAAGACTGAAAAAATGTCTAGCCATTCTATTGCCGTTAGAAGCTGTTGGGTAAGCCGTAATGCATTAAATGTCAACTCTGTTTTGTAGTCATTTTTATGAAGCCAGACCCTTATTTTTATTTAGTTTTAATTAAGCCCTACACTTTACAAGCTATTCCTCTAGTCATGGCAATCCTGACTAGAAAATATTGGATTTGATCTCTTATTTATATATATAGTTTTAAGTTTGCTATATAAATTGGTCATGCTGTCCAAATGTTTATATAAGTCATCTTTCTGATCTTTGGCTATTTAGCAATGAGCAAACAACAAATAAACATCATACCTGTTGTCTGGAGTCCATTGCCCCCTTTTTGGCCATCACCTATCTCTTTTTATCCCATTGGCACTGTAGTAGAATTGTAGCCTTGTGAAAGGAAGTTTTCTTTCTTTATTCTATTTACAGTTCAGTTCTTGCAACTCCAAACTATTATATCAGCTGAGCACAGCCTACTGATGGGAAAAAAAAAAACCGTACTAAGTCTCTATATTGCTTTATATTCCAGATTTGAAAACTTGCTTTAGAGCACATAGAGGGATGCATGCATGCATGCATGCCATTGCCTCACTCTGTAGCTCATTAGAACAGCCATGTCATTTTTTTTTTTTTTTGAGAAATATGTGGCTGCTGTAACAGGTCAAGGTTCTATTCATGTGTTCAATTTTGGAATTGGATCTAAACTTTGTTCAAGCCTATTCTTAATATCCTCTAGGCTCCAAAAAAGGCAGCTGTCAATTTTATGAACAAAAACTATATCTTACTCTAATTTTCCATATCTTTTTTTAATGGTGTTTTCTGTTTAGCCCTAGCTATTGAAAAACCTAATGATTGCCGAAGCTAGTTGGCTGAAACAGTAGACACTTTGCAATCAAATGCCAGCTGTTGTGTCCAATTCTCTTTAAAAATGCTAATAACTTTAGAAATATTATTCTTTGCTTTCTGTTCCAAAACATCTATCTTGGCAGTTTATGCTTTTGCTTTGCAAGCTGGTATCCTATTGCTGAAAATAACAAAAGCCTTTAGAGGAACTGCTAGGTGAAAAGAAGATCAGAAGAACAGAAGATCAGTTGAACAGAAGATAGACACTTCTGTCTTGATGTATTAGTTTGCTTTTTTAACAATAGTATTTTGCTCAGGTTTACTAGTATTTTGCTCAGGTTTACAAAATTCTAGATTGAAAAGGGGGAAATATATGCTAAGAATCAGAGATATTTGAGCAAAAACTAATATATTTATTGTAAGAAGCAGAACCAAACTAGTATGCAATACATCTCATTTATCCATCAATTTAATTCTAGTATTAATGTAGGCATTCTTTCTCAATAATATACCTTAAAAACAGTCTGTTAATTTCCCAATGCAATTTATCTATCACTTGAAACAAAATAGTTATTGGTTGTTTACAGAACCTACATGTACACTACAATATAAGTCAATATAATAATTAAAGCAGTAATCCAATTACATCTAAATAAATAATTATGTCAAAGAATGAAAGAAGTTGGAGAACTACTATATATTACTGCTATTGGCATGGTATTCAAAGACCTTTATAAAAATAATAATAATAGAGAACAACTTTTTAGAGCTAACTGACATAATTCACAGTACAAATCACCAGGTCTGGATAACATACACCAACTTTTTGGAACTCTTGTATACTATTGTTAACGTTTTGATTAAATATGCCATTTATTATTAAAATGTTTCTCTCTCGTGAGAATTAGAAAGATGTTAAGTGAAACCTACAGGCACTTTTTTATATGAAAGAACACATATTCTTTATGAATAGGTGAGGTTTGGGTTGTATAACACTGCAGTTGAAAAGAGGTGACACATAAAAGGGAGGAGAATGGGTTGTGATCTTAAAATTTAGACATTTATTATTCATAAAATGAGCTGATCTAGGTTTTCAGAAATCATTCTTTGAGGTTGTTTTTCATTCCAGTTTTTAAAGCTCACTAAATCAAGTCCATTCCATGAAGATGACAAATAAAACAAATGTTCCTGGTATCATAGGACCCAAATACTAATTTATATTTGTTGTATGTTGTGAGTAAACCCGGAAGGTGACAGTTTCTATCCTCCGTATTTGATCTGATGTTCATTTAAATGAAATTATTGGAAGAAGGTTATTATTGGATGAGAGTAACATTTATTGTCTCCAGAATATAAGTTTATTTATTTTTATTTATTTTACACAAGTTCTATACTGCCCCCTCTCCCGAAGGACTCGGGGTGGTGTACAGCCGTCTAAAAAAAGAACACAAGTAAATAACAATTAAAACAAAATTAAAATTAATTAGATTAATGGCCAACCAATTAAAACCAGATTATAAAATTAAAAATTTAAAAATTTAAAAACAGTTAGAATTAGAAATTTAAAACCAATTTAAACTAATTAAAATCCCCAGCCAATAGTACTAGACCAGACCAGCTTGTTGGAACAGAAAGGTTTTTAATGCGCGCCGGAAGGTCCGTAGGTCTGTGATGGTCTGGATCTCCGGGGGCAATTCGTTCCAAAGGGAGGGTGCCCCCCACAGAGAAGGCTCGAACCCTTGGGGCTGCCAGACAACACCGTCCTGACAATGGAACCCCAAGGAGGCATGTTGGCATCTTTAAGCCAACAATTTTCTCCAAGTCCCAATTCCAGAGAAGTTTGCATTGTTAAAATGCAATACCAATTGCTGCTTTTAAACCCCACAGTTGGAGTGGTATTTGAATAATATAGTCATTATTCTGTAACCCTTCAGAGGAAATCCCATCAGGCTTTAATTTAAAGTATGATATGAGCAACCAGATGTTTCATGAATGGCTATCGTGTCTGAAATCTAGCCAACTACTGTTTATTCTACAAATCATTTTTTAAGCAAGCTATGACTTAGTAAAATGTGTGAACCTAATTTCATGAAGAACAGGTGGATATTCCAAGCAATGGCAAGATGAAGTAAACTTCCTTGGGTATGTGATCAGCTGAGAAAGGAGCAGAGAAAGTTTGCCATGCCTTTTCTTTTCATCTGCTATTTACTCAGTTAATGTTAAAAAGACCTAAATTACTGCTCTACCCAACTGGCTACATTCAAATTTCCACTGAAACCCTCAACACAATAACAAAACAATCTGAAGTGGTATGGAATGAGGTGATGAATAGCAATAATATTTTACTGAATAAACACATTTCCTCATTCACTAGGTCCTTATTTAGCTTTCTAGGTGCTCCTTGTTCTGATGCAATTTTGGAGATAATTCCTGGTATGAATTTTAATTAAACTCATGATGATTACACCAATATAACTTTATATAGCAATTCATTTATGCTGGGCTCAAATTGACACTGGGCATCACAACATTTATTTACAGCATGCATTGCAAAATATTTGGCTTTGTTACTAACATTTCTCTTGATGGTTATAGAATGTCCTGGATACTGATAGGGGACAGCTGGACAGCCTGTTTGGTTCATTTAAAAAAAAAAAAAAGATTAGACAAACACTAATTTGCAGCCTGTTACAACTAAAGCTAAAAAAAAGTTAGAAAATTGTTTTTGGGAACAAAACATTTTCCTTCTTCAGCAGGATGTATTCATTTGCCATTTAATTTCAGGAATTGAGGACTCAAGCTGGACAGAGACTAATGGTTTAATTTGAAGATTACAGCAAGGCTAACATATAAAAATGGTTTCTTATTCACAAAGGAAAATAAAAAACATAAAACTTTCACTTTCAGTCATAAAAAAGACTATTATTCTGTATTCTGAACTGAGTTTTTGAGTTTCTAAACTGAGGTAGGATTTATTTAGGAATTCATAGAACAGTCATTGGGAGAAAATATCACAAATAGGGTATAGTACAAAATAAAAAATATATATGTTCCAGCTGAATTTTATATAGTTCTATCCAAATTCAGATTTAGGTTCATGACTCAAAAATGTGGAGAAATATATGGGCAAATAAAATTACATAGACACTAAATAAATGTTTTAAAGGATGCCTTAAAATGCATATTAAGTCAGATGTCTCAATGAAAGATAGTCTAAGCCTGTATACATGACACACAAAACCTGTTTTAGATTGAGAGAAAATGTATTAAAAATTGGAAATCAACCGTTGGTATATTAAGAGTGTTTTAAACGAAAGAAAACACATTGGGGAAAGCACAAAGAAAAGAAAAAAAAAAGAATTTCCTTTCTGTCCATCACTGCCAGAATATTGTAGAATGCTGTGGCCCCAAATTTAAGATACACCATCCTTTCCTCAACTCAATGCTTTCTTTAAATTACAGCTAATCCATTCATGGTCTCACTGATTCAAAAATACGCAAATTCAAACAGCATTGTTGTTTTTTGTATCAGCATCAGTTTCATGTACATTTATCCACAAATTTCTTGAATGTACACATACTTGCATGCATTTTCCCAAAAAAAAATAGTTAAAATTTAATTTTATTAATGTATACATCTCTGTAAACAATTTCTTTCTTTCTTTC
>JAEANM010011891.1:0-15060 GCA_017656035.1 Myanophis thanlyinensis | reverse complement strand
GGGGGGAGTTCATTCCAGAGGGAGGGTGCAGCCACAGAGAAGGCCCGAACCCTTGGAGCCGTCAGGCGACATCGACCTGACGGCGGTACTCCAAGGAGGCCTGCCCTGTGGGAGCGCACAGGTCGGTTGGAGGCTGACGATGGCAACAGGCGGTCCCGTAAATAACCCGATCCCAAGGTTAGGTTTTGGATAGAAAGGAAGTTACGTTTGTTTTCTCACTTTAAAAAAACAACACTATTGATTGTCTTGATAGTGCAATGTTGGGAAATGTCAGATGAATGCTATTTCATACAGGCCTAATAAGATGCTCCGTTAGTGTATAGAAATGGCCCTCTGAATTTCTAGCCTGGAAATCCAATTCTGTTGTTTGGCTCCATTTTCTTACAGAATTGGGCCAGCACAATTAAGTGAGATTATCATTTAAGATTATCATTTTCCGTAATGGTTGAAATCAGTTGGAGGATCTTGCCCACAGATTCCCAGGATACTGCAAGAGTTTAAAAAATGGGAATTTTCTGGTTCAACAAACAAACAAACAAAAAAACCCAGCAACAACTGTTTTGTACAAAATGTAGGATTCTTTTTAATGAACAATCACGGCAACCCCAAAATTTGTTTCTATAAAACAGTAATTCTACAAGAAAAAAGGAATAATTGTAAGCTCAATCTTTTTGTAACCACAATTTAAGTTGTACAACGAAGTTGAACAGTTGTGATACATTAGGAGTCGTCCCAGAAACAAGGAAGGTGAAGTTTGTGGGCATCTTAGGCACATTTAGAGACGATAAGATATCACATCGTAGTTTTAAGACTGGCTTGTTCGGGCATAAAAATGCCAAACCACTGATTTGAGGCCCGAAAGCAATGGAAAACTCCTGTGCTATAGGATTATCAAATGGCCTTAAAATGACTTTTTTTCTCTTCGCCTCCTTTCCTAGGACAGAAATAACCCAATTCAGACTTGAGAACTGGCCTTTTTTGCAAACCTACCCAAAAAATTAACAGTAAACTGGTTTGCTGCTCTGGGCATTGGGCAAATGTTTTTGCCAGATGCTTCTCCCCATTCAAACACTAATCAAGAAAAAAAAAAAAAACCAGTCAGGCCAGTTTACTGCGACATTCCAGAGTCACAAATTTCCCTCTTTAGTTGCATACTTCTGTTTTTGTTTTAAAAAGGCAATTAAGATATAAAATTGCAGCTATTTTCCCTCGGGATAATCCCATCTGGGGAAACATGCCTTCTTCTGCTTCAAATACAGTTGGCTATTATTATTATTTTTAAAGGGCCCTTTTAAAAACACGACTGGTGTAAACAGAAACTATTGCAAACCCTCTTTTTATCAAAAGCGAGAAACGTTCCACCCTGAGCGCCGAAAGAGGAAATCATTCTGCATTTTCAGCCGTTGAAAAGGAAGCAGGGCTGATTTCGTTGGTGTGAAGAGCGGCGTCTTTGAAGGTAGTTTGAAGCCATCCTTAGGGTCCTGGGAAGTGGCAAGATGTTGGCCTGACTGATGTTGGCCTGTTGCTGACTGACATCGGTTCCTAGACCGAAATGAACTGACCGCTGGAGAAAATTCTGCTTGGTGCTTCTGTCCCATTACCTGCAAGAGATGACTAGCCGCTGGTGTAAATTTATCAAGCAAGAAATAGAGGTAGCAGCCTATTTGCAACAATTTCTGCACCGCCTCTACTTTAGTGAGTAAGGGGATCTCAGCTGGAGTTTGGGGGTTTCCATTTTTTTCCTCCAAAATTTGCAGATTGTGGCTTAGTAATTGAAGAGCTGAAGATCCATTTCTCCCTTAGTCATATTTTTCAACCAACCCTTTGACTTTTAATTCCATGCAAGCCAGAATACCTGCAATTAGCAATGACCTTGGCCAGCTTCAACTGCATCCAAGCTTCAATTATTATTATTACTGTTTACTTTTGGATGGCCAAAAGATTGCAACCCTGATTTAATGTGGCTTTTCCTCTAGATCTCCCAGCCGGCTCGAAAAATCCCCTGCCACGAGACCAAACTTTTATTTCCCCGATAAAAAACAAATAAACCCTTTCAGCAAAAACCCAAGATCTGCGGTTCCTTCCGAATTCTTGACATGAAAAGAGGAACTGTTAAAAGGAATTCCACGGGGAATTTTTAAAAGGAATTTCTTCCCGACAAAATTCTATGCAGTGGTTCTAAGGCACAGGTTAGCCCTTCGGTCAGCGTCAGTGCGCCGTACAAAATTTAGGTGCATCATAGTTGTAGCAGCCTCTACCAAAATAGTGTCTCTACACAATGATTATATTGTTTGGAAAGTAAATGAGCAGCTCATATCTTGGGAAGGGGGAAGAGAGAGACTGTCTTAAGAGGAACATGAGTCATTTCAGACAGCATGAAAGGGTTCTGTAAAATTCATACATGGGCACAATTCTCCTTTTTTTGGGGAGTTCAGATATTCTCACTGCTGATGTGCAAAATCTGGAATTGAGTGTTTGTGATCCTTGAGACGTTAAGCACCTGAGAACTCCTGGACCTGACCAGTTGTCTTAATAAATGTATTTTGCTGCATTAGCCACAACTCAACGGTGGCCAAGAAGAAGCGTCTTCCTAAAAAACTAAAGCCGCTCTTCTAACGTTAGAGAAACATCCAATTACGCTGAGAATCTGCACTGCTGGAAGAATAAAAGACACATCGTGGAAAGACTCCGAGTCACACTTTTTCTCAATTTGAGAAAAGAAAAATATGAAAGAGATGGGAAGTCACAGCCAAGAAATGCTAAGAAGTGGGTGCCTTAAGGCCCTGTTCTTGATTGTGTTGTTGTTTTTTGCCTTTAAACCAACACGATGATGCGACACCCTGAAAGACAAATGCGACTGGCATCAAAAAGACTCATCTTTGCAACATTTAACTGCCAGGACTTGGAGAGTTTTGCAAGCCACCCAGAGCTCCAAACGGCACACGGGTTGACTCATCGGCTCAAAGCACACTCAACTGGTTGAGACATATCCGAAAATGGTTCTTGAAGCTTAACCATTCCCTCGGAGGAGGGAAGATCGTGCAAGTGGGTTTTTTTCCACCCCCTCTAGCATTAGTCATCTCCTGGGGCACCCCAGCATCTCCGAGGGCTGTCCTGCCAGGAGCAACTTTGCGCAGAACATGTAGGGACAGGCCTCTCCGGAGTGAAACAATTTGCAGAGCCATTTAATAACCTGGGGGATTGGAAGCTTGGCTTGTCTCCTGCGCAATTCGCCTCGCAGAGAAACAAAGCAAGGGATACAGCGATAGAATCACACCGTGATACTTGCATACCTCTGCTGTATTTTTAACAAATACAAATGCTTTCTTTTTGGTCTTTTTTTTTTTTTTTTTTTTTACAACTGCTCACATCTTCAGGGGGTGGAATTAAGTCACTCCTGGTTGGTTTTGAAGCCTGCCAGTCTTGGCAGAGATAACCTCAACAAATTTTGAATTCAGAAGGATCATTCTAGCCCAAGAGAAGATCCTGCCCTGCCTAGTTAGGCATGTTGCAGATGACCTACAAGTGTAGATTGGCTTAATGACAAAAGGATTATAATAACCCAGATTTTGTTTAACCTTTCAACCCAAGCTCATGGCTTAAAAACCTGGAAGCTTTTGGCTCCAAAAACATTTACTCTGGAATCACTTAGAAAAAGTACCCTGAAGAGGTTTTGGATTTGATGTTAACGTGGTAAATTAGTTTGGGTTCACCATGAAGAGGACATGAATTAAGAGTCTCCTAAGAAGTGACAGAACAAAACAAGCAGGAGAAAAGAGAGAGAGAAACAAAAAAGCTGGAATGGATGCATCAAGGCCTCTGGGTTCTTCCAGAAAGATAAATCATAGGACATTCTGCATCAGCAGAAAGTCAAACAAAACCCGATAATGGAAACAGCGTTCTCGCAACTTCTCGTGTTTCTCACAGATCGCTCCACCCGTTATCACTCCCTTCAAATAACTTTCAGTGCGAAGCCACACTCCCCTTTTCAAACCTGATTGTGGCAGCACCAATTTCAGTGTTGGATGACCTATACCAAAAAAAACAAAAAAACAACCTAACCTAATTAACAAACTGGTCTTATGCAGAACTCAGCCAGAGATACCGTAAGAAAACTTGCTCAGAGGTGGATGCTCTGATTAATTAGGAAATGCTTTCAGATTGTTTTTCTGAACACCTGGATTTTTCACACAGGGTACCGTATCTAATTTTCGGTTCAACAAAGCCCTTTTACTTCGTTTGTTTTAAAAGAAAAGCATATTTTCTGAAACATACAAAAGATTTGTAAGAAGAAGGAAAAAGGGGGAAAATACTTTTTTTTTTTGCCCCAATCTGAAGTAAGACACGAGGTTTCCAGGTATAGGACAACTTTGGTTTAGGATTAAGGAATGGGAACATAAAGATGGAGGAACCAATTGGCTAAGATAAGAGACAAGAACTAAGTCGTGCTCGGACCAATGAGTATTTCTGGATTTGCGTTTCCCAAGACACAGACACATTAAACGCCAAGATTTTCTAGAACCCTGCTGGGAAAATATACGAGACACACAACCCTCACGGTGAGCAAGAAGTCGTGAACGGTTGTAGGGTGAAAAGAGGTACAAGAAGCAGGAGGAGTGTTTGCTTCAGTGGCCTGCATTGTAATATTCCTGATTTATCCTCAAGAGCAGGGATTTAAATCCCCATTTGCTATTTTTTTACATCCTGAGGTTTCCACGGGGACAAACAGCTGATTTCCCCACCCTTGCCCACTGAAAATTGGCAGCCTCTTGCTCAAATGGATTGGATTACATTAGTGAGGAAACAAAGTCGACCCTCCCCCCCCCCTTTCCCCACTGCAGTTAACACAAAAATTTGCTAACTCAGAGCCACAAGAGCTCACTAGTCCCTAAAAACGTGTTTTGTGCCAACCAACACG
Source organism: Myanophis thanlyinensis (assembly GCA_017656035.1). Lineage (NCBI taxonomy): Eukaryota > Metazoa > Chordata > Lepidosauria > Squamata > Homalopsidae > Myanophis > Myanophis thanlyinensis. The sequence goes on along the minus strand of JAEANM010011891.1, from coordinate 10,142 downwards.
GAGTCATTTTTATTGCCATTTCGGTGCAGCGTCTGTTCGCAGAACATATATATATATATTCAAAAGCCCACCGTCCGGGGATTAGAATGAGGTTTTCGTTTCTGGAATTGCTTTCCTACCCCACCCCGCAAAAAATTAAGGAATAAAAAGAACTTAGGAGATTTCCTGGGAAGCGGGCTTTCGTGCCGCAATGGCTGGAATTTCCTCGGAAGAACAAGGCAAGTCTACAGTGGAAGCATGTCACCAATTCTACACTGGTTTGACGTCTTTGCAGGGAAGGGCTGGACGGAGGACGCCGAGATTCTCTCTTTTAAATTAAAAAATAATAATAATAAAAGAAACTGATCAAAACCGGTGGTCTTCGCAGGATCCGTTGGCGGTTTCCTTTCTGCGCGAAGCCCTGTTGGATCTCCCCACGACTTCGGGTCAGGTTTCCAGCGTTTTAAGGATCTCGTAAAGGTTCAGCACCAGTGTACAAGAGTTCAAAAGGCGACGGCGTTTTCACTCCACGATAAAACCGGGGTTGGGAGGAAGGCGAGGCGGGGTCCTCTGAGGCGGCGTGGATGGGTACAGCGGCAGGAAAGGATTCGGGTACCCCGGCGACGGCCCTTGGCCTGGCGGTGGCAGGGCCCCCACTCTCGGCGGGAGGGGAGGGTAGGGATACGCGTGGTGGCCCATGGCCGCCATGAACGGTGTTGGGAAACGTCCTGCGGGCACCACGGACGTCGGAGGGGGAGGGGGAGGGTTACGGCGAGGCACCACCGAAGGGGGCGTGTTGGCCTCTGAAGTCTGAAGCACGGGCGGAGGGGGCACGGGGGGCCGCCGGGGGCCTTTCAGGACCACCTCCTGGAGTTTTTCTATTTTGACCCGCCGCAGGTGAGCTAATTTCCTTTGGCTCTGATATTCGTCGATGAAGGTGTCCAGCGGGACTTCACCGTCCAGAAACTTCTCGGCCATGTTCTGTGGGAAAGAGGGAATGAATTGTGAGGGAGGGAAGGAAGGAAGGACACAGTCTGGAAAGACAGAGCCAGTTCTCAGAAGTAAGAAAAGTATCCCAGCAAGCCCTAATAAGCAGATGTTTCTGTAGAGGACTTTACCTCGGTGTCTTCCTCAATTTTGGCCCCTTCTGTCTGAAGAAGTGCAAGTAGGGTCTCCAGAGAAGCATTATTGGATTGTCTGTCTGCAAACCAGGAAGAAGGGGGTGGGGGACAACAGGGACAGCCATGAATGAAAGCCGAGCTCATAAATGAATGATTACCACCACAATTTAAAAAGCTAAAAAAACCAGAAGAGAAGCCATGAATGGGAGCGCAATGCATTTCGGTTCAGAACTCGCAATGATCATGCGCCGGCCACGCTTTTCATCCCTGAAAACCAGTTTTTGTGCAGTGGTTAAAAGTCTTGAGCTAGAAACTGGGCGCTTGTGACTTAAGTTGACCCGCCAGGCATGTATGCTGTTTTGGGAACTGAAGTAAATGAACAGCAAATGCACATAGGATGATGGGTGAGGCTGGACCAATAAAAAGCGAACACACACAACACATCACGTGCGTATTTGTGGGAAAAGTTAAACTCTAAACTCTGAGTTTAGAACATGGAAGGCACAGTGTTTTAGCGGTGTTTCTCAATCCACTGCAGGAGTTTGCAGCATGGCTAGCTTTTTTCGGATTCTACGATTACGTGACACTGAACATTAATTCTTGGATGGATGGCTATTCCAGGATTGTAAGCCAGACTGGACGCAGGCAAAATGGACACTTTGTTCTGTACATTTTTTTAAAGAATACATATAACAATAAGGAAATTAGCTTGGCAGGCCTTCTCTACTTAGAGAGAGGTAGGAAGTCAGCCTCAAAGTTGGGATGGCTTGTTTCAAATATTAACCCAACCAGAAACTGCCTAATGGACTTTGGGATGTGCCACTCTCTTTTCTCATGGTCCATTTCCTGCTTTGTAAATATTTTGTACACAGCCCCAATTGCAACGTACACCAGAACAAAAACAGCAGAAACATACCCATCCATCCATCCATCCATATATACCGAGATGAATGTTTGTGGTCAATTGATTAGAGCCAAAGTAGGATAGGAACAAAGCAGAGTTTCAACTCTTTTGCAAAATGCAGGGAGAAGCAAAGCCAAGCTACCTTACATCTCTGTGATGAGTACTGAAATGACACCAGCTGCTTGGAAAGTTCTACCACCTATTTTTATTACAAGACAATATACTCCACAGAGCTTTTGAGGGCTGGGCAAGGAAACATGGCAGGCTTCCAAATGGAGTGGCCATCTCCAGGGACTGGAACCACCAGTGTGCAGGATGTATCTGTTCTTATCAACACTTCATTTCTCCAAACATTTATTCCCATAACCCGCAGCTTAAAAGTTTAACTTTTCTATATGCAAACTGAGGCTGCCAAACATTAACTAGCTCTAAGTTGCATTTTTTTAATTAGTTTGTATTAGTTTAGTTCTAAATTAAAGTATGTTATTATATTTTGATACACTAAGAATGGTTTAGTGGACACTAGGTTCCTCTTTAGATAAAAAGAGTAGATAAAAGTTTAAAATATCTCTAAATTAACTAACCACTGCTCAGATCATTAACTGTGTACATCCTTAAATGACTGAATCAACCCCATACCTTGCTACATATTTATATTATCTAATAACGGAGCTACCCCAAGCTGCTTATGTGGAAAGGAAAAGGGGATTGAGTTCATTCCTCCAGAATATTACCTAGCTTGGTTTTCTTTATCTGATATGCTTCGAAGAGAACCTGTAGCTCTTGATATTTTTGGGTTAAGGTGGCCTTCAGGGCATCTAATTTTGGCTGGTATAAGAGATTTCCTTCTGCTATGCTGTGGTTACTGGCGAGAGTCATATCTTTGCTAAGCTGAACATTTTGGGCCTGCAAGAGAGAGAGAGAGAGAGAAAAAAAAAAAGAGGCAAGACGGTTAGGCAGAAAATTTAATTACAGAGGTGGGATATTTCTAAATTTCTCTCTGGTGAGCAAGCACAGCAGCGAGCCACTTTTTTCCCCCTGGTATTCATATTAATTAGCGGGAGGAAAGGGGAACCTGATACAGATTGCCTGCCTGGCTCCAAGAAACCAGCAGACTGAAAACACAGCCAGAATGTAAATCAAGCTGTCACTCCCCCACCCCCACCCTTCCCCTCCCCCCTCCCCCTGATTTATACATTTAATTTATGGAGGAGAGAGAAAGCGAAGAGAGGAGCTTTTTTTTTGTGGGGGGAAGCCGAACAAGCTGGCTTTGGCACCACCGTCTCTCGTGTGAGACCTCATAATGAGACTCCGCAGATCAAAGGGGGAATTGTGCGATGGGAAACTGGTCGTTCAGCAGGCGTGAACAGCAAGGACTCTGTGTCCCGTCCCCTCCCCACACCTCTGGTTTCCCTGGTTATACAGATCGTGATAAAGGCCCCCTTTATGAAGAAGATAAGCATGCACAGAACGCCAGAGATGGAAGATTCTGGAGATGCTTTTTCCCAAACCACGATGCGTGCATTCTTCGCATTTATTTAAAAAAAAAATAATTTACGATTCTAAGATGAATGGTGGGACCGAGAGGGGAAGACCAGGAAATAAAGAACCAGTTCCTTTATAAAGGCAATATAAGGACTTGGGGGGGGGGGAGGAGGTGTGAACAGCTTGCTGCCCTGCGTTTTCCCCGTGTATTGGCGCCTTCCCCCCTCCTCCAGACCGAGAACACGGAGTACCGCAATGAATCACTTTCTTCCATTTTATACCCAAAGCCAGCACCATCCCCCCCACTCCACCCCCAAGATATTAAAAGCCACATAACGATGAGTCATGTGAGACCGCGTAGAGCCGTCAAAAAAAAAAAAAAATAGGCAAAAGAGCTACTTGGCCATTAGTTGGAAACTCTTACCCTTATGGTCACTGTGGGAAAAGAGGGCAGTGGACCAATCCTGATCCGATTCAGGCAGCCTCTTTTGTTAATCCTGGGAATGACTGCTTTTAACTCTTAACTCCCAACAGGCCTGCTACACCCAATCTTAAATAAATTGCTCGGCTAAAATTTTAAGAGGAACAAAGGCACGGGTGACCCTGTTCTCTAAAATTCAATTATCGATTCTTTCTTTTCTTAGGATTCATTGTGCATCTCTTTTGCTTTCCGTCTTTCCAGATTGTCAGGCTACTTTCTTTGGGGCGCATCAATAAAAATGTTATATTTAGTTCATGTTACACACAATCCCACTCACAGGTACATCTGTTATAATATTTTTTTAGAAAAACAAAAAACCTAATGTCTAATGTACACTGACGTTAGCACTTAGCTTTTGAGAAGCCAAGGCTGTGGAATTCTGGGAGTTGAAGTCTACAAAAGTCTTAAAAAGGGCGCCCCTGTTCTACATTTTAGCTTTAATGTGATGCGTTCACCCTTTCACTGTTTCTTATACTTTCCCAAACTAATAATGATTATTGCTATGTAGTGTATGTGGCATACACAAACAGGTAGTAGATATCTGGCCTGGATTTTCATAGATTTTCATTTCCACCGTGGATATTTCATCCTTAACTCGTGCCACTCTATTCTACAGAAAGACCCCTTCATTTAGGCAAATTTGTATTTTTTTCCCAATCACTTGGTGGTTCATCCCCTTCCTCTCTTAGAGAACCCTCCTACCCACCCCCCTTTTGTGCATTTAAACATGATGACAAAGTAAGCTATTTGTTAAAAAAAAACAAAAAAAACACCCCCAGGTTTTTCTTAATTGACTGACCACTAGAACAGAAAACCAGCCTGTAGTTACTGGCATAGTTAATTAGTAGTTTAAAAACCTAATTTCATGTTGGCAGAAGAGGACATGACCACATTCTGCTGTGAGGCTGGAAAACAGTGTCACGGAGCCAAGAAATCTCTCCATCTATTAGATGGTTTGTTTTCACTTCTAGGACTTTTGTGGGAAACACAAGGGATTGTCTATGACATCCGATCCACCTCTCTTGATTTCATGCAATACTGACCGGGTTATGTTTTTGAGAATCCTATACAGGTGGACCTCGACTTACAACAGCTCATTTAGTGACTGTTCAAAGTTACATCACGGGAAAAAGTGACTTAGGATCAGTTTTCATACCTATGACTGTTGTATTCAGGCGCTTGGCAATTGATTCCTATTTATGATGGTCGCAAGTATCCTGGGGGGTCACACGATTGACAAAGTCAGTGGGCAAGCCGGATTCGTTTAACAACGACGTTATTAATTTAACAATTGCAGTGATTCCCTTAACAACTGTGGCAAGAAAAGTCCTGAGATGGGGCAAACTCATTTAACAAATGTTTCACTTAGCAAAATGTTGAAACTAATGTTTCAACATTTGTGAAACAAATGAACAAATGTTTCATTTGTTAGCAAAATGTTGGGTTCAATTGTGGTCTTAAGTCAAGGGCTACCTGTACTGTAAATACTAACAATTTATACTGTCATATACAGTAACCCAAATACGTTTTCCAAGACCTTTTGGTTGAGAAATTTTTCTTGCTAGATCATTTTACATAATTTAAATGGCAAAAAAAACAACCACGTCCTAAGAATTGGGGAAAGGAAGAACACAAACAAAGTTTATCAGGCACAAAACCACCCCCTATCGCCACTACCACAAAGCAGTAACTTATTTCAGGAGCAGAGCAAAAGGCATGTTAAAAGTGAGTTTTCAAGGCAAGAGATGTTTCTTCACCTTCCTCGGATGGAGGAAAACTACTTTAAACTAGGAGAAGGAAATTCTCTCCTTTGTAACTCTAGAGTTTTAAAAATGTTTGAAGCGAGTGATTGAAAGCATGAAAAATTAACGCAGGGTAGCCCGATGATTAATTTATTCCAGACTCTGTCTCTAATTACAGACCAATTACTTAAGAAAGTAGTAACTCCACCCATTAAAGAGAAGCATAGGGGATAAATGACAGAGTTTACTGAACCAAAACCACCTTCAAAACCAACTCCAGCCCTGTTCAAATGGCTTTGTATATACACTACCCTAAATGAACACCGCTGGTCCCACTGAGATCAGGATCTGAGATGCACAATGGGAAACGAAGGTACAATGCTCAAGGTTATGACTTCTACCTTTAACCTGTGGGTTTCTCACAGAGTTACTATTGACTCACCCCCCCTCGCTCTCCCAGGACTTCAAATTGTAATTTTAATTTAATCTTATTCTAATTTCCTAAAGTGTAAATTTCCTAAATCTCAATTGTAAATTTCAATTTAATTTTCATAGCCACGAGCGGTTGCATAAAAGCATTTCACTACATATTGTGCCATGTATGATTATGTATGTGATAAATAAAATCTGAATCATCTGAATCTGACACTGAAAATGTAACTCTAGACGCCAGCTTCCACAGCAAAATAACTTAAAAGGACATCACAGAGTTGATTCCCACTTACGTAATTATATATACTTTTCTATTTCTATATCCTCAGATTATTTAAAAAGAGGAGGGTAAGTGTCAGGCTTATTTGCAGCATAACACAAGGTCTGCATGTTGATATTGGCACCTCCTCCACCTGATTGATTGTTCTCCTTTGAAAGGGAAGCTGGTCAGAAGGTCACTGATACATTAAAACTGACATTTCATATCTAACGCTGTTTTTGTAAAAGTTACCGGCGTGCCAGATGTCCCTCCACATAAAGGATATCACCCTCAAAATAAGAGGATTCGTTTTTATCAAATCAGGACATCTGCCTATAAAAGGAGCCAAGGAAGTCAGGCTGCACATTATTAAAGGCTTCATTTTTTGCTTGAATTACAAACCACAAACGGATATTAGTTTCATTCTGTTGCAAAGTTTCCTCGCAGCCTTGAATACAAGGAAAGCATTATCAGAAAGTCTTTCACAACCTAAGCCGCTGCATGGGAGTATTTCTAGAGTTTTACAAAATGCCTCTTCAGACTTGAAGCTCAGCTGTTCCCAGCGCTGTTTGGCGGCTTTATAGTTTTTGTACTAGCTGGTTACCAAAGAGTGACTAGGAACTAAAGATCCTCCTTCACTGTATGAATTCCAGACAACAAAAGGCCACAGAGCTAAGCGGGAAAGATTTGTAAAGACACAGAAGCCCTTTTCTTCGGCTGGTAGCTAGACAAAGTTCCCAGATGCGAAATTATTCAAGGATTGGAGCAGCCCAAATCTCACATAGCTAAAAGAAAAGTGCAACAATAACAGGATAAGGTGCGAAGTCGCAAGTTTGCAAGTGTGGGTACGACTAATTAGCAAGGCATACGGTTGCTAAATTCAGAAACTGCTTTTTCCTCTGCAACAAATTGAAGGAGGAACTACTCAGGCCTTTCTTTTCATGCTTCAGTAGGTTCCTTACTCAAGGAAGTGAGTGGAATAAGCATTCAAACATTACCCTGGAATGCGGCTCAGCCCACAGGCAGTATGGAACAAAAGTTCCGATCCAGGTTCAAATTATGCAAAAGGAGCACGGAATACGCCACAATTTTACCCTCTGTGAGTACAATTAGGATTAGTCATTGTTAGGCAGCCTAATGGGCAAATCAGAAGCCGGGACCTGATTTCACTGAAAATGTTTCTTCCGCATCAAGTCATCCATGCACAGAAATGGGACGGTCGGTCGGGGATATGAACAACATTTATCAAGGAAGCCATATGAAATTAACAATAAATTCAAGCTATTCCCCTGTGATTTGAGCCACCAGATGTCTGTCCTGTTCAAGGATGCCTTTTAACGCTTAAAAGCAGCAGCACCACGTAAAGGAGATCCCATCTTCTTTTCAGAAATTGCTTATGTCTACAGGGCAAGAAATTACACCCTAAATGCAAAAAAAACCCCAAAAGTTAAGCCCATTAAACTGTTGGGGAACCTAAAGGTCAGGCCTTGTATCTTTTGGTTTAATAAGTCATTTTATTCCTAACGTGATTACAAAGTCAGTGTGGGAGCCTCTCTCAACCTTGCTCACCTATTCCCACAATAACCACAAGGTTGTAAATCCACGCACAATTGCCTAAACCCAATACTCCAATTAGGGTCATGTCAATCCTACCTTCCCCGCGATTCCACCTGACTAACCAACAAGCAAATCATTGTTGATTTCCCATCAACCGCATTCTCAAACAGACACACAGCCATGATTGTTTCCATACAAATCACAACAAAGTATTTATGGCCAAAGACGAGGTGACCTGTTGATTTATATACCCACTTTGTGTTTTCCTACATTTTGACTGCTGCTCCCACCCCACACACACACAAGGGCACAACCCACGTTCCCGCCCCCCAGCAACCAAGAACGCCAAACACCTTGGGCTTTTTGAGCCTCTACTTCCTTATAGAAAAGGGAAACAGCGAAAGCTGTGCTAAGCAAGCCCTCCCAAGCAAGCCAGGCTATTCTTAGACCAAATACCAATGACAAAATAAAGCAAGTGAAACTTCTTTGCCTCCAAGAATTCTCCTCTGGACGAACCCAAGGCAGAAATAGAGCTGCGGGACCCCAAGCCAAGTTTGGCCGCAGGAGAGCTCCGTTAAGGCAAGGTTAAAAAACAAAACAAAACACCAAAATCAGGAATCTGGGGTGGCACTTTTTCCAAAGCCAAAAAAGCCTGAAAAAGGGACCCAAAATCCAGAGACTCCAGATTTGAAGCTCAATTTGGACTGCAAGGGACTGAAACAGCTGTTAAAAAGCCTGTTGCAAAAACAGTGTTTCTCCCGCCCCCACCCCCACTGTGAAAGGCAACTATGGCCGGGATGCCTGAGAATCTCCATAGACAGCTGCTATTAAAAAGTCCCATTTGGGCCAGATGCAAAAAAAAGGAAAAGCCAGCCAAGGACTGGGAGACCCCCCATGGACACCAAGGCGCTGACTGGCTTCAGGCCCAGCTTAGCTATAGCAAAAAAAACAACACCACACCATTTCCCAGGAAACCAAGTCGCCCCTCTTCAGCCCCACCTTCCTTCAGGGCCCCCCCACCTACTCCTAATGAGAGCCCCCTCCCCACCCCCAATTCTCCCCTTTGAGGCCTCCCCCCAAATCCTTGCTCTTGGGGGTCCCCCTTTCCTCCATTCTCCCCTTGGGACCCCCACCTCCACCCCCTCCTCCCTTCAGAGCCCCCCTACCAACTCCTAACTTGAGAGCCCCCTCCCCACCCCCAATTCTCTCCTTTGGGACCTCCCACCCCCCAAATCCTCCCTCTTGGGAGTCCCCCTTTCCTCCATTCTCCCCCTTAGGACCCCTCCTTCCTTCAGAGCCCTCCTACCAATTCCTAACTTGAGAGCCCCCTCATCACCCCCAAGTCTCTCCTTTGGGGCCTCCCACCCCCAAATCCTCCTCTTCGGGGTCCCCCTTTCCTCCATTCTCCCCCTAGGGACCCCCCTCCCTCCTTCAGAGCCCCCCACCACCAATTCCTAACTTGAGAGCCCCCTCCCCACCCCCAATTCTCTCCTTTGGGGCCTCCCACCTCCCAAATTCTTCCTCTTGGGGGGGGGGGTCCCCCTTTCCTCGATTCTCCCCCTTGTGACACCCCTCCCTCCTTCAGAGCCCCCCACCACCAACTCCTAACTTGAGATCGCCCTCCTTCCTTGCTTCCCCTTCCGTCTCTCCGCCCGCCCTACCTCCTCCATCTCCAGGGCCATGTTCTGGAGCTGCTCCTCATCTTCCAAGAGCTCGTTGAGCTGGTGAAGGCTCAGGGCCTCCAACCGCCTGGCGTCCACCGCCATGTCGGGCGAGGAACCGAGGAGGAGGAAGAGGAGGAGGAGGACGAGAAGAGGAGGACGAGAAAAAAGCGTCCGCTCCGCTCGCCGCCCTCCGCAGCTCTGCGCTGGCAGCGGCGGCGGCGGCTGTGCCCGCCCCTCCCGCCGCTCCACCGGAAGTGCTGCTGCTGCTGCTGCTGCTGCCGCTGTTCCCGGCTCCCTCCCTCCGCCCTTCTCGCCGCCAGGTAGGAAAGGCAGCGAGAGGGAGGAGGAAGAGGAGGGGGAATAGACGTCATCGCGCCTCTCATGCTCCCCCCCCTCCCCTCCCCTCCCCTCAAGTCAAAATTGGCGGGAAGCGCGCTTGAGGGCTCGCTGAGGAGAAGCGCTTTTCCCGCCTGTTTTAAAACTGAATGATTAAAATAAACGTTTCTTTGGGATCTATC
>JAEANM010011890.1:0-15060 GCA_017656035.1 Myanophis thanlyinensis | reverse complement strand
CTTCTCCTTCTCCTTCTCCTCCTCCTCTCTCTCTCTCTTTTTACCCAATGCTGAAATGTCCCATGATCATCTAAGAACAATATATATCATAAATAGAAAAAATAATTATTGTGGCAAACCAACTTCAGTAATATCAATATTTACTTATCTAAACAGATAAAGAGGATGACCATGACAGGAAAAATAATAGCCGGAGTGGCTTCCAACTTCCTGTCAGATTCCCGATTGACTTTGCTTGTGGAAAGGTGGCAGGGAATGTCAAAAATGATATGTAACCTCAAGGACACTGCAGCAATCACAGTAAATAAAACCAGTCAGAACATTGTGGAAATTTCAATACCACAGGAGTTTTTATGTATTTTTTAAGTTAGTGGATTTTATATTTTTTGAGGGGACAAACAGACAAACACAATGAGAGTTTTAATAGCATATAAAAGATAGAACTGGTATCTGTATCTGCTCTGGAAGCTAACAAATTTTGATTTGTCTGACATAAAAAGTAAATTCCAGTTTCGTGATGATACAGAAGTGGTTTGTGACTTCCTGTTGTACCTTTGCAGTAAAAATAAACTTGAAACAATTGATCCCTGTAGTTTTATTTGTGATCAGTTGCATTTTATTTGTTTAATATTTAATGTCAAATCATTAACAAAAAGTGGTCAATTTGGAAGTAGCATTTGAGTTTAATATTTAGTTAGGCTATCCTACAATATAATACAATGATTAAAACAACTTCTTTAATAGGACATTTGTTTGCTTTAGACATTGACAGTCCTAAAAATAAATGTATATTTGATGGCTGAGTCAGTAGTAAAATGCAGTCATAATTTCAACTTTGATCCAAATAGATTAAAAAAAATTACCTCAGGTGTAGTGCTCTCTTTAATAAGAAATGATTAACACATTTATGACTACCTGAATCCCTTTGCTCTGTTAATCATTGTTTATTCAAATCTGTATGTATTTGGAAATAGTCATTGTTCAAAGCACTGATTATGCTTTTGCATAATTTCTGCCAAAATTGTGGGTATTGTTCTTTAACATTTACTATAAATATGTTAGCAATAGTGCTCTGACTTAGCATTGTTCTGTAGACTATTGAAAAGGGAGTGGAGTGATGATAGAAAGTCATTTAATTGGGAAAAAAGCAATTTCATGTTTTTGCCCCAGTATGATTTATTTTGTTAATTTTATGCAGGAAATTCATGATCTTTTGAGTGATTACGAACTTAAGTATTGCTTTGTGGACAAATACAAAGGAACAGGTGAGTAAAATTGCATTTATAAAGTGCTTTGCTATGAATTGAAGGTTGGAATGTCATGAATAATATATCTGGATCTTCCCCCTAAGGTAGAATTCTTGATAAATATCCTTCCAGTTTTTCCATGGAAAATATCCACATATTAAATAGCTTTTTCCCTCTCTGAGCTGATTTACTTCGATGCATTAATATATTAGTTAGATCAGCATAAAGCGTGAATGCATGCATTTCCTGATAAAAATTTTTGCTTAGTTGTAAAGAGCATTAACTGTGGTTAATGTTTTATTGAGATGCAGGGTGGGAACAAGCTATCAGTAGTTCACGGCTGCTACTTTTTCCATCTACTTGCATTGCATTAGGATGCAGTTTCTGAGGTTAGCATTCTAAAAGAGCCCATCTTTTGCCTTTCTGTAGATAGATTTAAAATTGCTTGATGAATATTTTCTTCCCAAAATAACAACACCTAGCTCAGAAAAAGTTCATGTTTTATTCGTTAGCATCCATAACAATGTATCAATCGAAAACAAAATGTTATACTGGAAATGTACTTCAAATATGTTTAATATGGCAAATACATTACTGAAAGATGAGTACTATTGCTTATATCAAAAAGGCCTTTGATAAAATAACTTGTAGGAAGTGAAGAATTTGTCATCTGTGGATTAAAAAAAAACAGATCCTCTTATACAGTGGCATTCTTCTCCTTTGAAAACTAGGGAAACAAGTGCTAGGAGAGAAGAAAAGAAAACAATTTTTAAAGATCCATGCCCAGCTTAGTACAATGCTGACAGTTGATATATGTTGTTAGTGTTTCTTTATTTTACAAATAACAGGTATAAAGACAAATTGTTACAAGAAGGCTACAGCCTGAGTTGACAAAATGGAGGCAGCAGATGAAAGTTCTCTAACATAATTGTCTTCTTGAAATGAACCTGACCTGATCTGTATCTGGATCCTTTATTATCATGGAGAAGTGTAAATAAGGAACTAGGGGGAGGAAAGTAAAGGATGGGGGAAGAAGCAACCATGCTTTACAACTTTCTGAAAGTATTTATTGTCCAGCCACTGTAGAAACACAAAGTGATTTTTTTCTGACTAGTCGGATGAAGACCATTTGTTTATAATTGTGTAAATGTTCTGTCAAAAATCTTCAAGAGAGCATTGCTTATATGTTTTCTGTGGAGCATATTGCCAATTGCCTTTATGTCCTTCTTTTCTTGTAGCTTTCGTCACCTTATTGAATGGGGAACAGGCAGAATCAGCCATTAAGAAATTTCACTTGAGCATGCTGCGAGACAAGGAGATTACAGTGCAACTACAACCCACAGATGCCCTCTTGTGCATTGCCAATCTGCCCCACCTTTATACACAGCAGCAGTTTGAAGACCTGGTTCGACCGTTTGGGAACTTAGAGCGTTGCTTCTTGGTATACAGTGAGAAAGGGGGACACTCTAAAGGTTATGGTTTTGTGGAATACATGAAAAAGGATTCAGCAGCCAGAGCAAAGTCTGACCTGTTGGGCAAACAGCTGGGAACACGGACTCTGTATGTTCATTGGACAGATGTCAACCAATTGACTCTAGACCTTATTCACTCAAAATGCCTATGTGTAGATAAATTGCCCCACAGTTATAATGATCTTGAAGAACTAAGGCAGACCTTCTCTGCCATTTGTCCTCCAACATTCTGTCAGGTAAGGATCTTAGTTGTGGGGGAAATAGGCTGCTTTTCTGGTGTCTATGTAGCATCCCAACAACCGCATATGACTAGCTGATTCTCCCTATGTAGATTCCTTTTCCCAAGATGCTAAGTTGTGTTGCTTATCCCTTGTCAAGCTGTAATTAAATATGGATTGCTCTTATGAATGCAACAGAATGTACACCCTGTACAATAAGGAAGCTAGCTTCTTCTCTTTGTCTTAATTTCTTAAACATCTGGAATTTTCTAAGCTTAAAGAAAATGTGTATTTCTCAGTAATTGAAAGTCTTCCTGCTATAAAATTGGTGAGAACATTTAGTTTACAAACTTTTTTTCTTTCATGCCATTTGTGGAAACATTTATTGCTTTATCAGATTTTGGCAGCACTAGGTTCAAGAATCAGCAAAGAAATATACATAATTTTCATGGAGAAAATATATCTATTTGGTCACTAAGAAAATGGGCCAGATATAATTTAAAGATCTCAAAATCCCAAAATCACCACCTATATCTCAGCACTGACATATTTTTCATTGTTAAAAAGAGCCCCAAAATGACATGCCTCTGAGGTCCAACAGAGTATATGATATATGGACGAAAGAGGCACAAAGAATGGGGATGTTTCATAGAAGCCTAACTGAGTGAGTGTAGAAATTATCATTCCTTACACCTTCCAATTCTTAGCATTTGCTTCCCTCTTTTCAAGAATTTCACTGAACAGTAGAAATTAATCCTTAAATAGATTCATTTTTGAAGGATGCCATGGATTCTGCAGTTTTGTTATCTAATTGATTTATGTTTGTCAAACAACTTTTGAACAGATAATGTTATTGGAATTACCCTTATGGCAACCTAATAACAACAATATAGACAAAATCTGCTACATGCATAACCAGACTAGGGATGAACATATATGTTATGTCATAAACCATGGTTTATATGTCACATACATGAATCAGAATGAAAGAAGCCACATTGTTTATTTGAATGACTGATGTACAAAAACATGTTGGTTGCATTATTTTTGGTATGAATATTCAATATGAAACTATTGAAAGTTTTGCTTAGGCATTTATATACAAAAAGATGAGCATTTATTTTATGTGCATAATACTTCTGTTGACACAGAACTTAGTTATAGCCCAGTGGTGGAATCCAACTGGTTTTGCTACTGGTTTGGTGTGCACCAACCCGCTACCGCACGGCTTCTAAACTGCTTGTTTTTGCTTACCAGAGGCAGCGTAGGTGATTCAGGTGAGTAAAAAAAGGGGAGGGGGAATGAAGGGGATGTAGGACAGGAAAGAGCAGGGGCCAGTGGAAGGGCCCAAATGTCGTCAGGGGCAGGTAGATGGGGCCAGACTTTGTCGCTGCTACCAGTTTGGCAGAAGAGGCGTGACCAGGCTGCATTTCACCACTGTTATAGCCTTTGTGTAATTTAAGTAGTAAAGGTTTAAAAAAACAGGGTTGAAAAGAATGAAAGACACAATTCTCTAGTTCAGATGCAATTTCATTTCCTTGCAATGTTTTGCTTAATATTTTATTTAAATAAAATACATGTCTTCTGGGGAATGTTTTGGTTGCACTGGACATTTTTGCAGTGAGGAAGAAGTTAGTTGCAAAACTCAAAAGACAAAAAGAAGAGATAATAAGCCAGGAAAGTCTGGAGCTCTTATCTCTCTAGCCTTTATTTTTCAGAATATATGTCTTTGATATTTATATTGATTATATTTATATTCAACTATCTGATCCTTTGGCTGCATGCAAACAGTGTGCTCAACCAAAACCAAAGTAATATACACAATATTATAGCTTAATGAGATACGTAAAGTCAGCCTGTTTATTTCTCCCAGCTAATTCAGGAAGACTTGCTGATTCCATTAAAAACATGAAGTAACTATGTTATTTTCATAGTGCTGTTTCCCCCCCCCCCCCTTTCATACAGCTGGCGTGTGGTCAGGATGGGCAGCTGAAAGGCTTTGCAGTCCTGGAATATGAATCAGCTGAGATAGCAGAGATGGTTCAGCAGGCTACCAATGGCTTTCTACTTGCTGGGAACCACATCAGAGTCTCTTTCTGTGCTCCGGGCCCTCCTGGACGAAGTATGCTAGCTGCTCTGATAGCTGCCCAGGCAACAGTAAGTCTTAGCTTGCAGATTCTGTCTATAATGTGTTATTAATCAATGCCATATGTCATGCTTTGTTATTTTAATAATTTTATTTTGGCCTGGAGCAAGCCATGCATCTTGGTCAATGACACAGGCCTCTTTATTTTCATTGTGGTTTAACAAACAATCGTCTTTTCATCAGTTGTCTTTTAGTCATGATCTATTCTTTATAGATGTCACCTGTATTATCCAATATTTTGATAATGATAGCCATATTTCCAGTCACCCCTCAAGAGGTACCACAAAATACATCTTGCAGAAACTAGAAGTTTTTTTCCATTGATTAAAAGAACTAAAAAAAATTGACTAATGCTTCACATTGCTATAATAATTAAATCTTCATCTTGCACATGAATGCCCTGTTCCTGCATATAAGAGCTACGAATACACATTTCTTTCTCTGTCAAAGAATCCAGATAACTTTTTGATTCTGCTATTATCTTTTTCAGGCGCTTAACCGTGGTAAAGGGCTTCTACCTGAACCCAATTTTCTTCAGATTCTGAACAGCCTGGGGAATCCTTCATCTCTCCAACTCTTACTCAACCCCCTACTTCATGGAGCCATTGGAGGAAAGCAAGGCAAGTTCAGATAAAGAATTCTGAATCTGAAAGCTACTTAGGAGTTTGTGATATTTATAAGCTTCCAGCCTATAAATCCTTTGATAATGCTTGATTTCCTCTCACTATCTGAATTAGAAAAAGCAGTATGATATAAATACTTCATACTTAGGAGCTAGGCTTGGTTTTTGATGTTCTAAGCCAGGGCTGTGAAACTCACAGCCCCTGGGCTGGATGTGTCACTTGCTGGCCCCGCCTCTACCTGGTTTAGTGAAGAGAAAAAAAGTCATGATATGTCACATGATACCACCATGATGACACAAGTTTGACACCCCTATTCTAAGCTAACCAGTAATGTGGCTTAAAAAAAGAAAGCATAGGTTATGTCATATAGCCCTTTTATGAAGCATTTCAGTCCTGCCTAAACTTATTCAGTAGATTAAGCCATTCTTTCTTCAAATGTACACATTTCTCATTTTTATTAAGCAAACCCAAAATATTACTAAAACTGTTTGTTTTGCTACTCAATGTGATTGTGCCAATCAATCAATGTGCCAATGCTATCAGGCAATAAGATTAAGAGAAATATTTGGGGAGAGGGGAGCCCTTCAAACCCAGTCATCAAAAGCCAAACTTAGTAAGATATTATGCGCCTCCAATGACTAAGAATTTTAAAATTAGCTTTATCTCATACTTTTCGCAATATTGATAGGTTTCCTTGTCATTTTTCCTAATAGAATGAATTAAACTATATTGATTTTTTTTTCCAGGAATCCTTGGAGCACCACCAGCAGTTTCTCTTCTAACCAACCCAGCTCTGTTCACTGCTCAACTTCAGTTGGCACTCCAGAATCAAACACAAGCACAGCAGGTGACTTGTTTTCCAAGTGTACAAATAAAAAAAGTGTTAATTTTTTGTCATGGAACAGTTGCTGTACATAGCTGCTTATCCCACCATTCACATAAAAAAATGAGGCACAGAATATATCCCTTCCTTGTCAAAAATGCTCTTGCAAATGTATGATTCAGTTCTTTCTCAAGAGTTACTTTTGTAGTTGCGAGTACTTTTTCTGTGCATGCATGTGTGCATAACCAAACTTTATAGTGGTCATTTAGCTTTTCAAGTCAAAGCAATGTAGTTGTACATTCAGCAGCTACAACTAAGTTTTGTTGTTAACTGTAAGATACAGCAGTTTGCAATATTGCATGTAGAAACATCCTTAGGCACTTTCATATATGCATAGAAAAAGTTCAGTATAAGCTTTGCTTTCTAACTATCTTTTTCTCAATAGCTTTTCTAGCTTTTAGTTATTTTTTATTTCTGGTCTTTCTGTGCTTTCTGCTCCAGAAGGCATTTCTTGGAAACTTGCTCTTAGTCCAAAACCAGGTCTGGGCACAGCTCCTGCAGAACAAGGAAAACCAGGCCATATTCCATGTGAGTGCTAGGCTTGGTTTCTTTGTGGAAATATGCTGATTGTGTGCAGATGTGTGTAGTGTTTGTACTCAGTGAAAGGTGCACTGCAGTGACTATTTTCCAGTCTTTCCCATGCCGTTGCCTCAATGCAGAAGATGTACAATACGTTACTGAACTTTTAATTTCAGAGAGTGCAACCTAGGAATGTAAAGATTAAAGTTAGGATTAAGTAACTAGTATGCTTTCTTGCCATAACTTTGTGCATGTCTTTAATACAAGCCCATTATGGATCTTCAGAAAGCAAAGGATGCTAAGGAGATCTTAATTCAGTATGTAGATTTACTTTATTACCTATGTATTTCTTTGCTTGCAGCTTTATATAGTCAGAACTGGGTACTTTGTGATTGCAGAGATGACAGATTTTGTCCTGTCAGCTAGCTCAACCAATGAGATATTGTGCATTATATAAATCATGTATAAATAAGAGATCTAATGTCTATATATTTTGATCTTTCATGGTTTCAGAAAAATGTAGTATTGTCTCCCCAGTCTTAAGGGATGAACGGAGTTGTTCTTAATTTCAGACATAAAAATTTCAGACCTGCTTAATGCATTTCCATTTCCAAGAATCTCCAAGCAGGATTACATTTAATGGGATTGGATTCAAGATGCATCTGTTGTTTTTCTTCATATTTTAGCTTCCTTAGGATGTAGATACAGTTTTGCAGTTTGGTTTTTTGAGATGGAAAGCAACTATTATAGCAATGGAAGGAAATGGCAATCAGAACTTTTGGAACTAACTTTGAAATGTCAATATGCCTGTCAAAAAATTGATTGGTACTGCAGTTTGACCCTTCTAAGTGGTGAAAAAAAATTGACTAAACTAACCACTTGTGCTGTGGAATCTTGTCTGTTTAGATCCTTTTTAAATTCGACTGTTTGTGGCAGCTAAACTCAGTCAAGGTCTTTCCCTCCAGAAAGGGGTTAAAATTTTAAATGGATATCTCAAAATTATCAGGACACTTGTTTCCTCCAAATATTCTGTTTTTCAAAACTTGTAGAAACATATTAGCACTCCTCTGCCAGATGTTTTATGTGGTATCGTAAATTTACAGGATCCAGTTTCTGGCTCTCATAGAACATCCCAGGTCACTTGAAGTATACATGGCTATATTTCTTTCTGTTTAGTTCACTTTTGGCATTACCTTGCTTGAAGTTAGCTGCTTCTGGCAGACTTATAGTTTGGTCTTGCATGATATTTAATGTGTGTATATATCCTTTAATCTCAATTGTTGAAGCCTCTGACTTGTTTGCAGAAACCTGGAATCTTGGGAGAGTCTCCTCATGGTTCCTTGCAGCACAATACTATGGGAATGTCAAATTCTCCAGTTTCTCAGGCCGGAAATCATTTATTAGGAGAAATGTCCTCAGGTAAGTTCTTACTTGTAGTTGTTCTATTAAAAAAGCTTCCAATCTGTAGACTGCACCTCAAAAGATCCATCTGTGATGAAAGTACTGAAGTTTGCAGATGATGCAACAGTGATTGGTCTCATTTGAGACAATGATGAATCCACATACAGATAGGAAGTTAAACAACTAGCATCATGGTGCAACAGAACAATCTGGAACTGAACACACTCAAAACTGTAAAAATGGTAGTAGACTTTAGGAGAAACACACACACACCATACTACCACCTCTTACAATACTAAACAACACAATATTGACAATAGAGTCCTTCAAATTTCTAGGTTCTATCATATCACAAGACCTAAAATGGATACCTAACATCAAAAATATCATCAAAAAAGCACAACAAAGAATGTTCTTTCTGTACCAATTCAGAAAGCTCAAATTGCCCAAGGAACTGTTGATACAGTTCTACAGAGGAATTATTGAGTTGGTCATCTGCACCTCTGTAACTCTGGTTTGATTCTGCAACCCAACAAGACAGACACAGACTACAGAGGAAAATCAGAACTGCAGAAAAAACAAATACTATCAACCTGCCTTCCATTGAGGACCTGTATACTGCACAAGTCAAAAAGAGGGCTGGGAAAATATTTACAGACCAATCACATCCTAGACATAAATTGTTTCAACTCCTACTCTCAAAACAACGCTATAGGGCACTGCACATCAGAACAACTAGACCCAAGAACAGCTTTTTCCCAAATGCCATCACTCTGCTAAACAAATAATTCCCTCAACACTGTCAATCTATTTACTAAGTCTGCATTACTATTATTCTCATTGTTCCATCCCCCATTCCCCCAATATGACTATAACTTTTTGCTTGTATCCTTACGATTTATACAGATTATTGTTTCCTAGTATGACTTGATTGCTTATTTGTACCCTATGACTTATCATTATGTGTTGTATTCCTGACAAATGTACCATTTCCTTTAATGTACAGTGAGATCACCGAAGACAAATTCCTTATGTGTCCAAGTGTCCACACTTGGCTAGTAAAGAATTCTATTCTATTTAAGCAGGGGTTTCTAGTAGAAGTTGAGGAAGTGTTCTTGGATTTTCGATAAACAAAGATACAGATAGCAGAAGATTCCTGCAGCGTCATAGCAAGCTGTTGGAATGTTTCATTTTCTTTTCTCAGTTAACTTTTCACTTGCTTAACTGAAAGGACATTTATTTGAGTTGAATAGACAGTGATAGGCTGTCCTTCAAATGGAAATTTATATTTTTGTTTTGATTTTGACCTGGATTTCAGTACAGGTTTTGCTGCTCTTCTCAGAAACTTGGTGAAAGTTCTATAGGTGGGAGTTCTATAGAATGCTATAGTTCTGTAAATTCCTGCCTTTTCTGTCTTCCAACTGTCTGAAAAAGAATGTTTTGCTGAGTCCAGTGAATAGGCTATGAATACAAACAAAATTTTAGGTGACCTTTTTAGCCTTAAAGTAAATAGGTGAATAGATTATGACTGGAAATATACTTTTTTATATTCATATTTTTATTTGTACTTTCAAGACTAAGCAATGGTGTTTAGCAGAGGAGAAAAATATTCACATTCTAATGTATCTTGCTACATTTCTGACATTTGACTAGAAATATACTTTTATTTGTAGACATGTAGAACTGAGGTTTTTCTATTACTTACAGTATATATTTGTATTGGCAAGCTGCCAAGGAATTAATGAATAACCTCTGGAGCCCCTATTTCTAAAGATGTTTATTAAGACTGGACAACATCAGGGTTTGCTATTAAATGCTCCTTAAAATGCTTCCCATCAAATGGTGATCATTTGTTCAGTAAATAGACTGATGTCTTAGCCCTACTATCTAATTTTCATAGCTATCATTTGGAATATACTCTTAACCGGTTCATGATTTTCCCAGGTGGTTCTTTGCCAGCTGATGTTTCCCCAGGACCTGTGAAATCTACTGTCTTGCCTTCTGCAAACTTGTCCTTGCCATCTTTCTTGGGACCATTGGCAATGGAAAGGGAGAATGCTGCGATGGGAACCCAGGCACCTCAGCTCACTTCACCTGGCCTACAGGGTCTCACTACCTCCGTTTTGGGATCTGTGATCAGTGGGCTTCAGAAACCCTCTGATAACAGATCAGACAATGGTCCTCAGGGTCCTCAGTTAGCTAATGTAAGTAGGGACATCGTTTAATATTCAGCACCTGTCTATATTAGTGAAAATCCGAGCATTTATTTAATGGCATAATTTTATCATTATTTACTGCAGTCATTTAGAAGTATGACAGACAAGAAACTCTTATTTTGTGTGATAGAACTCTTTGCCCAGCGCACTGGCTAATGCTTCCCTTTCCTTGCAGAACTACTTTCATTAAGGATTCTTCATTTTGTTTTGCTTTTATAGTTACAATACTTGCAGATATTAAAATCTGAGTGAATGCAAAATAACTGCTTTCATGGAATAATTTATAGAGCTGGAATTAAAGATAAGTGCCTAGGGATTTTGTTGTTGTTATTGTTTAATTACTAAATATTTGGAAATTTTAATGTGTTGCTACTTAGGTACTGTAATTAAACCAGGGCCAAACTTAAGTGACTTGCCTTAATTGGAGTAAACTACATTCAGCAGTCCAGGACATGGTGACTATTGTAGTTTTCCTTTCAGGTTTCTCTCCTAGGAGAGCCACCGAAAGACTTCAAGATTCCACTCAATCCATATCTAAATCTGCACAGCCTTCTCCCTAGAAGTAAGGTTGGAGGTAAGCAGCAATTGGCAGGGAGGGAAACCAAGAGAAAATATTTGCTCCCCAATTAAAATCATGTTTGGTCAATATTAAAATAAAATAGGTGGGAACTGTGGATGTTGCAGTTTTCAATTGTTGAAGATGCCAAGTGGGAAAAGACAGTTCTGGAATAATACTTTCAACAGAAGTTTGCATTTATTCTTTGTTTTTCTGTTTATTCCTTAGCTGTCATACTCCCATCCTGGCAAGTAGCTTTCTTTGTTAAGTTTGGGATTATATAATTTATTTAGTTTACTTGTTTTACTAGGTTTATGTGCCACTCTGGTCATCAACTGACTCTGAATGGCTTACACTGTCCTACATTAAACAATATTAAGCAACATAAATGATTAAAAACTAAATATTTTAATGCTCAAGAATGACTTCAGGAATGGTATCTTAGAAATTGGAATCATAGCATAATTCAGAAGTTCTTTAGCAAATAGCAAATATTTTACTTGAATTGCTAATTAATAAGACGTGCAGATATTTTAAAGCTGGGAGGAAATTGGTTTACTCTTTAAAACAGGGATTCACAAACATTGTGATACTACAGTTACTTAAAATATTGAATTAAATTGCATGGACTCCCATATGATAAAGCTAGGCAAGAAATGAATAAACCACTGAGCAGGATTACAGTGTCCACAGGTTGGATATTTCAAACCATCTTTCTCAGAAACCCTTTTGTTTCTACATTCCCTGATTATGCTTCCATCTCATGCTTCGGGTGCTATATTTGTTAAGTGAGTTTTGCCCCATTTTATGATCTTTCTTGTTAACATTTATTAAGTGAATCACTGCAGTTGTTAAATCAATAACATGG
This sequence comes from Myanophis thanlyinensis, assembly GCA_017656035.1. Lineage (NCBI taxonomy): Eukaryota > Metazoa > Chordata > Lepidosauria > Squamata > Homalopsidae > Myanophis > Myanophis thanlyinensis. The sequence goes on along the minus strand of JAEANM010011890.1, from coordinate 2,911 downwards.
TTGTTAAGTGAGTCTTGCTTCCCCATTGACTTTGCTTGCTAGAAAGTTGCAAAAGGGAATTGTATGGCCCCAGGACACTAATTATCATAATAATTATCAAAAATCTAAATTTTTATCACATGACCATGAGGATGCCACAAAAACTGTAAGTGTGAAAAATGGTCATAAGTCACTTTTTTCAGTGCTGTAACTTGGAATGGTCACTAAACAAACAATTGTAAGTTGAAGACAGTGTGCTATAAAGAGAAAAAAAACAATATAAAATTACATTGATGTGCTTGAAGACTGGGGCAAATACCACAAGTAGAAGGCCTGCTGCAGTAAGTAAGATACCTTTAATTTGGGAAGAGAAAAATTAAATGCTTAATACAGAATTGATGAGACTTGGACTGATGGCAGTGTGCATGAGAGTAAATCACCAGCTGAACATCATCAATAGCAATATACAGGCAGTTCTCAATTTACAACTGTAATTGAGCCTGGAAATTGTGGCCATAAGTCATGTCAATGGGACGTTGCAAATGCCAATAAATGCAGGCTGGTTGCTGAGTGCCCAAAATAAGATCATGTGACAGGGTAGGGTGAGGGGGACATTGGAACTTCAACACTGGTATAGAAGAATAAATAACTTTTGGAGGGTCTGTTTTAACTTTGAACAGTTAATAAGTGATCAGTCATTACTCAAGGACTACCAATAATGCATTAGCTAAAAGTCAGTGCCAGCTGAGGCTGTTTTAACAAGCATTGTATCTAGATCATGAGGTAGTAGTTCCATTGTAATCTGTGGTGGTCCAGCTAAATTAGGGCATCAAATCCAATAAGAGGGATGGAGTAGCTGGAGTGGGTTTGGAGAGAACTACCAAGATGATAAGAGACCTTGAAGCCAATTTGTAGGAGGAATGGATAAAATGGTCAGCATATTTAATCTATGGAAGAGGTAATGTTTGGGCAGTCAGTTGATACTAAAAGAATGTTGATTCAGCAGAATATTAAAATGGAGCCATTCAAATATATTATAGAACACTAGCACTTTTTGATTCCTTATGCAATAATACTAGAAGAGAGATATAATAAAAATTGTGTATGTGAGACTTTAATATCCATATAATGCAGGTGGTCCTGAAACAACTGCATATTTTAATGTAATTATAATAATAGATAATCATTATTAACTGACTGTTCTCAAAAGACTACAGAGATGGATTATGTAAATCAGGGGTGTCAAACTCAATTTCATTGAGGGCTGCATCATGGTTGTGTTTAATCTTGTGGAGCCGGGATAGGCATGGCCAGGATGGGCATGGCCAATTCGACATCACTCGTATCAGGGGTACCTGTGGTGGCCCAAGCACTCTGCCAGCAAAAGGCCCCTGATCTCCGTTTTCAGCTGCGAAGGCTTCCCTTTGCCAGCAAAAACAGCTCCAGAGGGCCACTACGGTCCTCATGAGGACCATTTTTGGATGGGATGGCCTTCCACATGTGGCCCTCCTGATCTCCATTTTGCTGGCAGAGGGACTGCGGGCTGGTCCTCTGCTATTTCCTAGTCAGGCCTAGGGGGTCTAAGCAGCCTGCGGGCCTTGAGTTTGACACCCCTGATGTAAACTAGTAACATTCAAATATGTTTAAATGTTTAAACAGGGATTGGTGATGGATAGTAGTAGAAGAAGCAACAAAATAAATAAATCTTGCAAACTTTTGTTTATATGACAGAAAATATGTTGTTTAATCAGAAGATGCATGCAAATTCTTGAAAGTACATAGAGATACAATTATGTTTCTGTGTTGATATTTTACTTCTTTTATTAATCTGGTTACTGATTCTTATTAACAAATATTCAGTCTGAAGAATTCATTCCGAAAGAGGCAGAGCTGTTGGGTAACTTGCAGATATCAAAGATTACTCTTAAAGTAATAGACATCTCAGTACTACTGCTGGGGAAAATGAATGAAAAGGCACTATTCAGTTTCTGTTTGAGGGCTTTCTGTTGATATCTGGTTGACCACTGTGGAAACAGAATGCTAGACTAGTTGCTTCTATACTCTCATTCAGGAGAACTTTCCTGTGATCCCATGCTTGAGTATAGTTCAGTCTTTTACAAATATAGGAGGTTCAAAGGTGAAATGATAATAGAAAGAGAAATTATGACTACTCCTAGCATGTGCAAGTACTCATGGAAAATCTGTGCTTACCTTATCTAGTATAGATATTTTCCCATGTGGTCCTGCATTTAAACTAAAGGAATTGTAGTCTCATTACTGTATATTTACTTTCCTTGCAGGTGGAACTAATAAAACATTCAGCCCAAAGACTGGTGTACTTGGCAATGCTTCCAATCCCAGAATGCAACAGGCATCCATGTCTGATCTTCTGCCCTCATCTAGTCAATCAGAAGATAATTCTGCATTTGACTATCAACCTGTGAGTATTAGTAAATTGTTTGAGTTATCTGAGTTGCAAAGCTGTGGGGGAAAGATATGCATGCATGCATATGTTTTTACTTTTCATTGATGAGCATGTAAAATATTAGGTGAATCTTTCAGGACCGTATTTGTCTTTAGTGGTAGCAAAGTTTTCTTGAAAAGATCTGTTCTCTCTCTTATTTCAAAAGGACTTGGCATCCCGAATATATCCCCAGGCCAGAGATACAACATCTCACCTAAGTGTATTTGCACATAAGAAGCAAAAGGTAAGATAAGCAAAATTAATTGAATAAAAACTGTCCACTAGTTAAAGTGGACCCATTTTTAGGGAGCTCCCAATAAGTTTTCAATTTCTGTATCTGTTCCTTCTACTTTTGATATTCAATCCATTACTCCTGTTCCTTGTGCAGCCAATATGTTGGTTAATTGTTTTTACTGCTGGTATTTTAAAAATTCAGGGAGACCGGTATAGATCTATTTCAAGCTTATT